>QVNW01000990.1:0-79924 GCA_014825475.1 Pseudomyrmex flavicornis | reverse complement strand
AGCACCTTACTGCATATAGTTCTGTCCTTTAGAAGACGCGGACAACCTCTCTCGCTGATCACTCGGTCTATTTATATATAAGTCTATGAGCTCTACCAGGAGAGAGGTATACCGACTCAGCCGATAACTTTAAGTTATTTCTTTGCTAAAAATATTCCGATTTAGCAAAAATTCAAACTAAAAAATGAAAATATAAGTTAGTTCAGATTGATTGCTCTCAGGCATCTTTCTAGTAATAAAAAGAGACTTAAAATCTGAGCATACGTATGTATATGTACTAAGATTTGTTCTGTTTTGACTGCACTGAGATTGCATAAGCCACTACACTCTGACAGAACTACACTCTTCAGAGTTCTGTTCAGAGACCGAAGGCACCTGAAGCGGACGAACACTCGCGTGTTGTACATAGAAGTTCAAATTGTAAAATCGTGTATTTTTTTGTTTAAAAGATTAAATATTTACGTACATATGAGCATATTTTTAGAACACAATATTAGGATATTATCCTGTGTAATGAACAATAGAAAATATACAATAGTACATGTAAGCTTGTACAATTACTGATTAAGATTATTTACTCTTATAAGATGAGAAAGAAAAAAGAAGTCAAGTATTTACTTTTAGTTATTTTGTACAATTTGTTTGATAGTTACAAGTGAAATATTCATGACACTATCTATACATCCAGATGTGACAATAAATCATTTTTACATTTATTAATAAATGATTTTTAGCTATGATACTACATGTGTGTTTGAAATCACTGATTATAAGTATGGTCTATCAGGTTTTGTCTGTTTTGCTTTTCTGTCTCTCTTTCTGTCTAACCATCTGTGTCCGGTTGTATATGTAATCTTTGCTAATTCATTCACAACTTCCTGGTTGGTCTTCTTCCAAAACACCTCTGCAACATCTTTCTCCCCAATAGACAACATAGAAGTGTCACGTTTCTCCTCAGGCAAAGGTAAAGAATATTCGTAAGGAAACTGTTTCTCCGGATGCCAACAAACTACCATATTATTGTCTTCCGTAAATATTACTGCTTCTGAAGGTAAAGTACTGTATTTGCTGTGCCTACAGGTTACAGCAGCAGACATACAGGTTCGAATTGTACGTAACATAGGATTCATCTAGTTGTAAGAAAAATCACTTATTCTAATACAATATTAATTTCTTGTAATACTATGTTTGGTCAATATGTAATTGAAAGAGATTTCAATTCGTACCTTAATATACGTTCCACTTTTATGTTTAATTACGTGTTTTTGAAAAACAGAAGCTACAAATCTAACTTCTTCTAACCTAATTGTTTATAAACTCTGTTTTTCTCTGATCGCACTGTGAAATTCAAATACACTTCTCTCATTGAACTCAGTGGGCATTTTACACGTTTCCGTTGACAAGAGCCGCAATGTCCACATAAACTACATTCCAGTAGAATAAAAATGCTACCAATCGCAGACCAGCATTCTTTCAAGTTATATTCGAGAGCATGCTGGCATATGATTGGCCGATGCCAATGCTTACGTTTTGGGTGCGCCTTAACAATGAATCGAACCTATACTCTTTTCAATGAGAGAAAAGTTTGCGCATAGAGGTGGAATAGTGAGCAGAGTGGGGAGAGAGTTGCGGAATTGGCGAAACATTTGCTGACACCCAATGGTTGTAGAGTGAGAAGAGAGGCGATGCGCAGAACGGACGAATTTGCGTCGGTTTGCGGATCTTTCCGTTCTGCGCATCGCCCCTCTCCTCACTCTACAACCATTGGCTGTCAACAAATGTTTCGCCAATTCCGCACGCAACTCTCTCCCCACTCTGCCCATTATTCCGCCCATATGCGCAGACCGCGCACTTTCCTCTCATTGAAAAAAGTATATGTAACGTCGATTCGACATTTCGATTCTCGAAATGTCATGCGATATATTCGGAGCATTGGCGAATAGAAATGGCGCGACGCGGAATACCTGCAGCACACGAATCGTCTCACATTTGTTGTACGCGCTGGTAACATTAATCAGTGTGCAGTGAAATTGTATCGCGAAATTATTTGCTGTTTCGCGAAGCGTAGAGAAACGAAGTATCATGTGTGCGCGCATTAAGAAAATAAACGGAAACGTAAAAACACGGAACAAAGTAAAAACCAACTCAGTGAAAAACAAGTGTTACACAATAGAACTGGAGAAAAACCAGGACTTCTTCTAGTAAGTATCGGAACTCCGACAACAACCGAGCAATGACATCTACGGAACAGGTATGCAAATAAATTCTAGCTCTGTTAGAAACAATAGCGGTTTAATCATCCTATCTTAGTATCAATGTAGTCAAATATATTATATGCGTGTACTATACATGTACATAACACGCGTTTCATATACAAAATCACATAAAAAATGTATGAAAATTTTCTAAAACTTCTTTTAATATGTATAAAGTGTTTTTAAATAACATTAGAAATTGTATATTAAAATTTTAAACAAAACTCGATATAATTTATATAAATTTTATAAAGAAATTGGTTTCGTCAAGTTTATACATCGTGTACTCGCAACACTTTTATGTTATACATAATTTCAAAGTAGTGGAGCAGGTTGGTAATCAATTTGTATTGCCGGCATCGATGTGTGTACGTGTGTGTGAAGGACACTTGTATTGTTAGACACATAGTTTTGCTAAAACTCACGACAGGGAGCTCAGAACCAGAAAATCGAACATGTAATGAAAACCGGTGATGCCAAAAAGTGCAGCAAAATTTGCGAGCCAACCTGGGCGCAGCTTTCTATCGTTAGATTTTCGAGTCGCAGACCAGCTGCTCGGTGGGTCATGTGCTTCGGGATACACCAAGGGAAACAATACAATGTGAAGCACACAATGGGAGTTGCGCAGTCGCACGCAATTTCGTGAAACTACCTCGAAACTGGTTCGAATTAACAATTAAATAGCTTAACATAGAATATTACTTAAATAATTTACGCTTTCGTATGTACACATCGCACTCACGTGCCGTTCTCGCTAACTGCGTTAGGAGAGAGTCGTTTCTAAAAGTACGCAGTATTGGCACGCACACATACTTAGATACGGCGCGATTATCGCGATCGCGTTAGCTTTACAATTGCTTCCTCAACAATATATTGTCGACATCGTAATCATTTAATGCTGATCTCATTCTTTCCTTCGTCCTTAAGACGACGTCCTTGCGCATGGCACCTGGGATTCAGAATTTAGAAAGCAGCGGCTTCTGCGACTTTCTCTCTCGCTCTTCCTTATCCTGCTACTAAGTTTGGCGAATAAATCTTTGAACGTTACACAGGCCGAAAAGCACACAACCTTCTGATTCTCACACCTCCACGCCGAGAACTCTGTCGACGACATATTCGTATCTTTTTGGCTCTTCATTGCCGTTTGTCTCGGTGGATTTTGAAGTTTCGCTATTCTCGCAGTCCTCCAAAGTTTGCGCATTTGACTCTACTGCCGAACGACCTTTAGCATTTACGGACTTGTCAGCATTGTTGATTTCTTCCTCATTGATGCTCGTAGCAACACATGCGTTCTGATCCGAGGTGTCGCTTCTCTGTAGAGTAGACAAGGCGTTTCCACCGGGAACACTGTTTGGTCTTGTTGTTAAATTCGTGATACTGTGACCGCTAATAACGGGCTCGGACGCGTATCTTCTATGAGTGTGTAATGTTGTAGCACATGTACTATCAGTCCCGAAATCATCAGGCGGTAGAACAGGAACATTCAGGTTCACTCTCGTAAAGAAGGACATCTTTTCTCTGGAAAAAATAATGATATTCTTTGAAATTATTTTCTTCGATTTAATTCTTCATTCTTCATTCTCAGCTTTCAAGAGAGAACTGAGCTTCAAAAATAAAAAGTTTAATGCGAATATTAAAGTGTCAATTTTTGTTTTTCAAATAAATAAAGGCAGAACTTCGGTTACTTACTTGAAAGAGATTATGTCGGGCTTTCCTTTCCCAGCCTTTGTTTTTCTTAGTTTATAAATTTCCTTCGAAGTTTTCTTCAGCATTTTCTCTACTTTCTTTTCCTCGGCGCTCTTGCCGTTTCTGCCAATTTCGGCTTGCGCCATAAGGTTTTGGAACTTCTGATCTTCCAGCAGCCAAGTTGCTAGATCGGCGTCACCTTTCTCACGCGCGAGTTCCAACCGCTGTTTTAGTTCTCGTAACCTACAAAGCTCATCTTGAAGATTGTTCAGCCTAGCGTGCTGCGCTTGAAGATCTAATTCGAGATCCAATGACGTTCTCGCTGTGGACGGCAAGTGAGACTTCTTTGATGTGGCTTTGTAACTGAGGGCGGATGACGGTCGACGCCATCGCAAGGAACGTCTTTCCACAGAATTCCTTTGGAAAGGCCCGCCTCTGCGATAAAGTGGCATGCTGCTATCGCTATCGCTGCGATTGAGCTGCATAAAATATAAAGAAATAAATAAACAAGAATAAATAGACACACATTCACACACATTCTATGTGACACGAATAATATATAATGGTAAACATTTTTAATGATGAAAACTTACGCGGCAGATATAATGATTTTTGCTGACGGCCGCACTCGGCGAGAACGTCTGACTCCTCTTAATTACAATGGTGTTCTTATCGTCATGAATAGCGCCGGGCATGACGCCAGCCGCGGATAACTTTCTTTGCTTGCCTTGCTCCGGAATAAACACGCACTCGGTGTTTGTTTCTTTGTCTTGCGTTTGTCTCATTTCAATTTCCTCATTTTCTTCATCTTCCTGTTGTATGAAAAATTGAATTCTTATTCAAATTCATCGAAAAGTATCGCTGAAGTCAAGAGAATTCAAAACTCTATATATTATTTATAATATATATGTAAAATCGAATTTATAATGACATTTAATCAACGATAATCGAACAACATAACGCAGTTTACCTCGTTCTCCAAAAGATCCTCTAGTCCGCTGTTGTCTGTCACAAACTCTACAATAATACCCTCCTCACTGTCACTGTCCTCGCTTCTGCTTTCGCTACCTCCACCTCCACCTTCCTCTTCTTCTTCCTCTTCTTCCTCCTCTTCTGGACTATCCAAACAATTTGCCAGTTCCTCCAGTCTCAGAGTCACGGCAGTCTGCAGCTCGTCGCATCCTTGATTTCTCGTCAAGGTAGAGGTCTGAGAGCTAATTATCGTGCTCTCGTCGCTACTTTCTTCTTTTGTATTTTGCACGCTTCTATAAACCGAAATATCAGATTCTTGTTTGTCGTGTTTTGTCTGTTTCATCGCGCTCGTAGTAATGCCGGCGTTAATACTGGGACTGTCAGATGGTTGCATAAAACGGAAGGAGAGTATATTGTACCATTTCACACTAGGAAATTCTGGACTGAAGTCTGCTAATGAGACTTGAGCAGAACCCTGTAATCAAATCAATCATGCGATTGTTGAGAACTTGCTGTATGTTATTGTTTTTTGTATTATTATTTGTTTTATTACCAGGCATTTCTCGGCTTCAGTGCACCAGAGTGTGACTTGCAATGTCTTCGTGTATAGCTTGTTGAGCGGCACAACAATCGAAAACGTTTCGCCGAAAGCTGGTTTTCGTAGATCTCCAACTGATTTTGTACAACACGTGTGATTAACAAACGGTTGCATTGGCAGTAAAGCAGCTTTAATGTATCTAAAATGACAAAATTAAGAAAAATATTATTTTCTTTTCACAGAAGAGATGTATATTGGTATTTGTCAAGTGAGATAAAACACTTTTCCGACTGCAAATTAAAACGCTTGTTAATCTTAAAAAAGAAATGGAGAAAGAAAAAAACAATAACAGTACGAACAAAAGTTGGAGATTTTATTTTACTCACACTTGCGCGTTATTGGGTATGGAAAGCGCGGCCAGATTTCTCGCACGTTCGATGCCAACATGAAGCAATCCATCGCTCTTTGAATACCTGATATGAACATAACACATTACAGATAACATACTGCGCGCAATACATTAAAGATAGTCAAATTAAGTCGATTGCATAAGACAATCAAGACAAATAGAAAAAAAAAAAAAAAAAAAAAACATACCTTAGTTTGATTTGCACTTGTGCCGTTTCTAAACTCATTTCGCCGGGAAGCGAGTCTACGTCGGACATTAGGCCGGACAATTTCTTTCGATTAGATGCCTCGAACACACCCGAATCGCCGGCAACACTTTCATCAGAAACTGCAGCGGACACGGATCTAGTGTTAGTACCGGAGCTGCTAGCTCTCGATCTAATTCCAGTGGGCGGCGGTGTCTCACTAATCGGTGATAAAGGCAACGGCTCCTGCGGCGTTAGTGGTGCCTGCTGCATCTGAAGCTGTAGCTGCATGCCGGTCGCGCCAGGCCTGCCCAAGCCGTTGCCTTGAGACATGTTGTTTGACTGCAGCTGGATCGGCGGATGAGGACCAACGACAAGTTTCAGACGATCTTGCAAATTAGAAGTTGAACACGATTGTTCTTGTACTGCTCCCTGTTGCTGACTGAGCCTGAGCTCTGCCAAACGGTCCTCCAGTTGATTTCCGTCCAGGTGCGACGTAACACCACTACCACTTAAGGCCGCCGATGTCGCTGCTGCCATGGCAGCCGCTCTTTGATGCTGTTTTCTCTGTAGTTCTACCTGTTCATAGGCAGGCGGCGGACCCACCGATGCGTTCTCGTGCAGCGGCGACACCGGAGGGCTTACGCTCGACAGACTCGATCTTGGCGAGAGACTCGGCTGAGATCTGCCGGGCGAGGGAGTGCTGACGAGAGTACTCTGTTCATTGCGCACTAATCTTTCAAAACGTAATCGTAGGTCCACCATATCGACTGTTCGCTCTTGTTGCGAAGTAGTCGATCCTAGATATTGTGGTCCGCCGTATATATCCGTAAAACTTAATCCAGAGCTGAGGGATCCTTTGCTGCTGGTCGTGCTAAGACTACCGAGGCTGGAACTACTGCTTACCGACAACGTACTGGCACTCAGAGTCTTTAATTGTCCTTCCAGCGTCGCCATCGAGCGCAAGGCATCCCTGAGTTGTTGCAGCAACAGCTGCTTCTCCTCGTGCAAGCGAACACGATCGGTAATAGTTTTGTTCGATAACTCGAGCGCGTTATTCAAGTCTTGTTCGAGCTTTCGAATCTCGCACTGAATCTTCTTCATATCCTGTTGCGTTCGTGTGCGCGGCGTAATGCTCCGTAGCTCTCTTAGCAATTGCTCTTTTTCTTGGAACAGCAACAATTTATCCTTATCACTCTCGGACTGATCAGGAGTGACCTTTTCCTCGAGATCTGCTAATTGTTGCTGAATGTCCTGAATTCGCTTCCGCGCCTCGTCGTACTGTAGCCTCATACGCGCCATTTCGGCTAGTCGAGTACCAATCGGTACGAGCTCACCCGAGAGATCGGTTTGCGAAGCCGTGCTGAGCTTTTCCTGCGGCAGACTGAGCGTGCTGGCTTCCGGACTGCCTTCGCATAGTTGCAGTCTTGTCAATTCATCCTTGAGCTGCGCTAGCGACTGCATCAGTTCAGCTTTTTCCTTCTCTCCGGAGCTTAGGGACTTCTGAATGTTGCGTAGTTCTGTCATAATCGCCTGTGCTTCCGTGATATTGTAACAACCACTATGATGGCCGCTCAATTTTTGCTCCACACTGATGAAAAAAAACAAGTAACTGTATTCTCAAATAAATAAATATGTGTGTGTATATATAATTATATGAACATTACAATTAACTAAAGTACGATAAAGTACAATATAAAAAAAATAATAAAAGGAAAACATAATTCCGATACGTTTTTATCTTTGGCTTGCACGTGCGCGAAATCACAAACTCGAGAATGAAAAAAAACCATGACCTTACCGATAATTTAAAATGTTTTTAATTTAAAAGTTTTTAAGAAAAATTTTTTCAACGCTTAAATTATATAATCTATAAATCTAAATAAAGTTTTTAAATGTTTTGTGTATAAAAATTAGTTGCAGTCTCTATGTCTAATGTTTAATGTATGTATACCTGGCAAGAGTATCCACGCCTCGTTGCGTGCAGCTCATCTCCGCTCGAATCTGCTCGAGTTCTCGCTTTAATCGAGAAACTCGGCTTCTGGCAAGTGCCACGTCGGATTTAAGTAGGTCAGGATCGTATTTAGTACTCAAAGAACTCGAGCTGGAACACACTGTAAATTACAAATGTTCAGTATACTTTTGGCGATCTAATCCACTTATGTGCTCGTTACTACGATCTATTTAGATTAGACGTCCGTGTAAAATCCATGTATAAGTCGTGTATAAAATCAAATACCAGACACAGTTTATAGAAGCAAAGTTAAATTATTATAACAGTATTTTTGTTTATTATAAAAATGTTTTTAACAAGAACATTAAATAAAATGCGCTTTTTGTCGAATAACACTTACAACTTGTACGTGATGCACCAAGGGTGGATAAGGCGTTATTCAAGTGATTGTACTCATCCTGTGCCAGACAAAGTCTTTGTTGTTTTACGTCATAGATCTCCTTCTTCGCCTAGAAAAAAAAACACAAAAGTGATCTCTTTAATTACAAATCTCACATCTGTACAACTCTTATAAATACTATGTTTTGTCAAATTCCATAAGTGACAAAACATTTTTGATGCAACACGTAAGATAAATTGAAGATTTTCACGCAAGTCAATTGACTGTCAATGTAAAAAGGATAATACTTGGAATAATTCGAGAGCAACCTGTCGTATAGATGATTTTATAAATAATATGTATCGTAAAACAAATTCTTCAAGATTTTATTTCATACACACACAGAGGAAGAGGGAGAGATAATTACTGTATTCTCAATGTAGAAAGAATAGCATATTTTAATTTTGTATCCAATAAACTCATTCCGACAAATTGAAACTATAACACCTAAAAATAAAATTCTAAAACTGACAACGAGACGTAATACTATCACTATCCGCTAACACAACTGCATTTTCTTGTAAAAGAAATAAACATTTACAGCTATAAAGTCTTGACAAGATAAAATTTCGCCGAAACCACTTCTTAAAAGCTGTAACTTCACGTTTACAACGAAGAACATAGATACGAGTGTTTGATCACATAGATTCCGTATTTTTCAAGAAAGTAAACAGAGTAATATCTCCAGCAGAAAGTGACGATTATCTCACAATGCGAGTAACTAGCATTCTTACATATTCACAGTAGTAATACGCCGTAGCATCGGCGTCATCGCGCCTGTAACACTGCTCCCAATAAAATCGCTGTATCTGCTCATCATTTTCGTAATCGTTGTGATAGCACATCCTCATGCGATATTGCGACACGACGTTCTCGTAGATCTGCTCTTGGTGCTGCTGCTGCTGCTGTTGCTGCTGATACTGATACGTTGGACGTTGCAGACTTTTGCATTGCTGTTCGTGCGCCTGTTGCCGTTGATGATGATAATGATGATGAAGATGATGATAATTGTCTACGTAGCTACAATACTGATGTGCCGGTACGAGTACACAGAGAGTGTACTGACGGTCCATGCCACGGGATGGATTGGGCGTACTACTATCTGTAGTCGCCGACTTGACGCGATGACTTTCTTCTTTTTCTTTACTCTCTTTCTTCTTGTCTTTTACTGACACTTTCTGTTCTTTCCTTTTATATTTATTCCATTTACACTTTTTGTCTTCTATTTATTTTTTTTATATATTGCTTTCTTGTATCTTTGTGCTTTGTTTCTCTTCTTTCTTTTCTCGATGCCTCGCGTCCTTTCGCGTACTCCTGCGCTTTCAGTTGATACTCTCCTATCTCTCGTCCTCACATCTTCGCAAAGGCCTCCTCGAGACTGGCTAGTATACGGGTCCGAAATTCCGATCCCCACCTCTGTGGGTCTCAATTTTTAGGGATCCCACCTTTTTTCCTCTTTTTGCCTTCTCTTCCTTCGCTTCTTGCGCGATCCGGCCAGTTCTGCTTGGCCCCCCCTCTTCGCTAAACCCTTCACTCCTCCCAGCATCCCTTTTATCCCCACCAAACACAGTCTCACGCGCGCACACACAGATTCCTTTCTCTCTTCAACGGGATTGAACACGAACTGGCTCTACGTACTCCCTCTTCAGCCTTCTCTTCTTCTTCTACTTTTTTTTGCCTTCTTCTCCATTGCGCGCGCGTCCTTTCCTCTTTTATTCCGGAGACTCCTTCCACCATGTATCTTTCGTACTGTCTCTCTCTTTCTCTCTCACTTCTCTCGGCAGCCTCAAGCGCCTTTTTCTTTATCCAGCGCAAAAACGCGGGCCTAGACAGATACGACAGGATCGCAACTAAGAGAGAGATCCTGAGATTCAAATATCTTGACTAGAGAGAGGGATTTAAAATTCAGCGCGGAATAACATCTCGTCTGCGATTACTAAGTAATTTAATCCAAACGTGTACTAATCGGTTATACGTAAAGACAACTCAAATAATGCAAAGTTTGTACATATTTATAAATATTGCGTTTTTGCTCACTGAAGTTGAAAGATTGTTGGAATTTTTATTTAATGAGATTTTTGCGATATGTACAGAGCAAAGATAAAAAACTAGCTTATTGTCGACGACAAACTGATAATATTATTTAACTGATAATGTTCAGAACAACATAATAAGCAATAACATTTGCTTTTCTTTATCATCTTACTCGCTATACAAGATTCGCGCATATTTGTCATATCGTCATTCTAGTCATTCAGAGACGCTTAGTTTTGACAGACCGTGGAATGTTGTGACATGCATGTGATCCAGGATTGCAGAGTCTACGTGTACAATTTTGCCGTCGGTGTCGTAGCGCGCGTGCAAACTATGCGATGTAGAAGAAGGAAGGAGAAAGAAAGAAAGATAGAGAAGGACGACGAGAGAGTATAGCCAAGGATTGCAAAGGGATCGGTTGAGAACAAGAACGAATGGAGGAACAAGAGGGACGACGAGCGGGAAGTGGAGGTCCGTGGAAAAGAGACGATAGAAGGGAGTGAAGAGGAAAGAAAATCCGATGAGGTCGCAGCACGATCCTGCTGAACGTGATCGCGCGCATTCGTTGGAACTCTACCGCTGTCGCCTGTTGGTAGTACAACCGACCTTGAGTCGCGCATTATATCCCGTCCTTGTTGGAATTTCTGGGGCCCTACTACCCATCAGCCGTGTCTCCGATCATCTAAGAGAGTCACAAGAGCCTGCTGGCAAGAGCCCGAGCTGAACAGCAAGGACTTCCTTGTTGCGCTAGTTGCGCTTTACGCCCCACCATTCTGTCCTTCCTCCTTCCAGTCAGGGACTCTCAGATCCCCCAGTGTAACCGCTGGAAAAGAGCGCGCGAATGTGTTCTTCTGGTTCCCTTCACTTCCCGTATCTTTTCTTCTCTCAATCTCGCCGAAATCCTTGCTTTATCTCTCTTTTCTTACTTTTCTCTCCCTTCCTTGCTACTCAACTCTTTCTCCTCGTAGAGAATTCACGGCGCATCTTGCGCATAATTCTCGATTTGTACTATTACTGCCGAGGCAAATGGTGTCGAAAGTACGCTCCAGTTTGTGCGAAAAGCGACCTTATTTTTCTGTCCTAACTATTTCCTCCTCTTCTTCTACTTCTTCGTCGCGATATCTATGATTACTCTAACGAGTCTAAGTCGTCTCCTCTCTTCTTAAAGAATCCAAACAATAAAGAAAGATTCTTTAGCAACAGTCGCCCCAAGCAGTCTCTAATAGTATTCCTAGTATAAACAAAAGATCGTCTCGGAAAAGGCATATGAGAAGTAAGTCGCGTGTCGTTGAAGCCTAGAGGAGAAATGGAAAAAGAAAAAAAAGAGGATATACAGAACAAGATGAAGAGGATATACATCATGGATGTATATATATATTTGCGCAAACAGTTGTGATTTATACTATTCAGAGTTTTCTATCATAGAATTGAATGCCTAACTGATTGCTGAGTTCCATTCCATCGACCTGTATTCTTCTCCTGTTCCTTTTCTCATCTTCTCTCTTTCCCTGCTCTTTGCTCTCGCGAAAGCACATTCCCGGGAATGCTACGAGAAACCACCGTTGTGTGTCTTTTGCCCTCGTTCAAAATTCCAATCGTTCCAATCAAACTATCCTCTTTCTCTGCGAGTTCCGTCCCTGATCACAAATGCTTTCGCGACGGAAGAATACTGTTGATAAATAAACACTGACCCCAGAGTACATGCGGTGCCATTCTTTCTGGTACACATTTTTCTTGGTGCTTTTCTTCTCTTTATTCAAAACCAATAATTTTTTTTAACAGTCAACATTTCTCGCTTATCAGTCTTTTAGTACCAGCGTGCAAGCAACAAGTTTTTCGACGCAAATATTTATGTTCTGAGAGGAACGTGCAAAAAACGAGATGTCACACTTTATGTTGTAAAAAAAAGCGCTAATTTCTGTCTGTGCAGAAAAAAAACAAAAAAGACAGATTCGTGCAATGCTAAAATCACGAGGTAGAAAAAAGAATGAGGCAAAACAAATGAAAAGAAAGAAGTCATGGCTAGACCGAGGAGAAGTTACGTGGAGTAATGGCACGAAGAAGGTTCGCGTTATTCGCACAGATGATGATGACGGCAGTAGTGGCAACGGCGGCGGCGGCGGCGGCGGCGGCGGAGGAGGAAGAAGAGGAGGAGGAGGAGAAGGAAGGATTGGAATGCAACCGAGTGAGGAATTCCGACCCCTCCCGCGTATTTATCTGAACACGCGGTTCGACTCGGCTCGACTCAACGCAGCGCGCGATGACGGCGACACAGGGAGTAGGACCTAGGTCGGGTCCGGTCCACGGAACCCCCTTTTATAGTGTATCAACCACGCAACTTGGCGCGAATAAAAGAGAGAGAGAAGATGGCGAAGGAGAGGAAAGGGGGGAGGGAGAGAGAGAGTGAGTAAGAGAGATAAAGTCGAGGTAAGGCGAAGCCAATGCTAGGACACTACATACTATGACCTTAGCATACAAGCTTATTCGGAAATGCCCACAGCGTTTCGTAAATGAGTTTGTAAGATTTTCGCGCGAGAGCGAAAGTGAAAGTTTTTGACGCAACGTGAATGTCGCATTATTCTTTTCTTTACATTAAAATACAATAATAAATTTTTTACATTTAAATACAATATCAATAGTGCGTATAAATTTTTCTGCACTGATTCTTGTTCTATTTCCAGGACATCTGTGCATGATTATCTCTTTTTCAAGTTCAGAGGGAGTGTAACATGATTCGGGACTAAGGAACAATGTACAGTAACTCAAAATCAAATTATAGCCAGAATTAGAGAAGTCGACTTGAGTTACTAAATAGAAAGTGTTCAATGTCAGTCGCACGAGTAGCACATACTAATAGCGTACGTAATGTACTACACATTATACAGTAATGCCATCTGGCACTCTGACAAGGAGTCATGAAAAAGTCGTCCGTCATAGTGCGCTCCAAGTGACTGCAATAGGTACTATATATCAGTCGGATGACGATGATCATGACGTTTCCCTCAGCTCTGTGTCACCGTCGCGCGCGAAGTTTTCGCGCGCGAGACATTTTTCTCGATTATTATTGCATTGAATCTTTTAACAAAAAATTTAATTACAACCATGTAGCTTCTCTTTGAAGAGAACACATGTGAGAAATATGTTTTCTAATAAAAAAAAAAATACTCTTTATATTTCTCAAAGAATCGATTTTTCTTTTTAATTTGCAACAGAACATTCTGAATTAAAATATTTCGCACGCATACGTGCGGCTGATCACCTTGTAAAGTTTTGCAAACGTTCCGGAACGCGCGAGATCAGTGATATCTGATTCAGATTTATGTTTGATGGAGAGAAAGAAGGAACGCAGCGAGGAAGCAGCAGTGGGATAAGAGTAATCGGTCTGACGGTCGAGAAAGGAATTTCTTTGGCCGGACAGCTGCTGCACCGAACAAAGAACGCGGGATAAAAGAAAAGTTCCTCGACAGCGCACGTGGCTCGTGTGTATGTATGTATGTATGTATGTGTGTGTGTGTGTGTGTGAATATATATAGCTAATCGCGTACGTACTAATCGCGGTACACACACGATTGTTGCTCCGTTTCCCCTCCCCTTTATCCCAAAAATTATCTCTTTCTAGAGATAAACAATTTATATTACGCGCGCCGGAATTCCGGACATTTCTCGTAAAAATCGTCACGTTTAACGAGACTTGAACGCGGCACGCATTGTTGAGTCACAATGTGTTGCACGGTTCGCCGTGATAAATCCGTGCTGCTCCGAAAGCAGCTTTTACTTTTGTATTAATACTACAGAGTGAAAGTGTATCGCGCATTCCGCAAATGTTGTACGAGTGTGCGTCCACTACTGAGCGATACCGCAAAGAGCATGCGCATCTCTAATTTCATCGGCGATATATGATATATCATATATCGAAGAAGTTTAAAAAAACTCGAGCGAAGAGTTGGCATCTCATTTTTTTAGAATTTTAATAACATTATATAATTAAAATCCTGATTCTACATCTAGAAAAGTTGTGAATAGATAGTTAAACAATCTTTCTTTGTAATTTCTGATAGAGATTTTATTTTAAGGAGTTCTGCAGATTCGACAGCGAGAGAGAAACAGAACGAGCGCGCGGACTAGCTGAATTAATATGTCGCAGAACTTATTTTCGCACCTGCCCCGGTCAAAGATAACGACTGATATGACGGTGATGCGCGATAGCATTTGCGTCGCGCCGCATTCCAGCGCGCGTCGCAACTCCGTTTCTCAAAACAACTCGGTCGCAACTCTTGCGTTCAAGCTAGATACATCTATAGATCAAGCAAAAAAGTTTAATATCCTCGATAACTTTTTTATCACACATTTGCATATATCGCTACGAACTTTCAAAACAACGTAATATATGTGTTATTATTAAAAAAACAGCAGTATAACGACTTGAACGATATAACAAGTTTAAACGTTGGCAAATTTAAAATAGCTGTCGAAGAATTCTTAGAAAAGCCACGAGAATTCTCTGTTTTTTAAATGAAATCTGATCAATATTAATTTAATTCTGACGTAGAATTAAATTAATACTAAAAAAACAGGTCACGGAAATATTCACTTGCTTGCGATATAAAATATCGGCTGAGATTACTTTGCTATTCGATTGTTGAAGTCACAAAATTAATTTGTCTCGAGTTTTACACGCAAGTTGTTTCATTAACGCAATGCAGTTGCGAAACACCGTGTATATATCCACGTTAGCGCCTTTATCGGTCAGATAAAAAAAAAAGAAAAGAAAAAGATTTAACGAATTCCTATCGGGGAAAGTTTTCGCTGCATTTTGCGTTTATTGACACACCGCGTGTGCACACATCCGTGCGCACTGGTGCGATTCTTGTATATCTGTTTAAATATAAACGCACGCATACACACACGCAAGAGAAGACACGCTCGCACCTTCTCGAAGCGCGTTTTGCACCTCGCGTGAATCATGTTCATATCAACGCGCGCGCACGCACGTTGTGCGCGTATGTGTACGAGAGGGAGTCTGCAGTGGCCGAGCCAATGCTGATATGAATGGAATGTGGTGATTCTATTATCGGAGCATATGACCACCAATAACTCGTTGCCTAGCGACACGCGCGGAGGGGATGTGGGACGTGGAAGACAAGAGGTCGTGAGTCGTGACTCTCTCGGTGAGGAATCGCATTCACGAATTGAAATTTGTATAAAAATATGCGGGGATGCAAACACAAAGATGAATACATACACTCTTGTGTGTTACGTGTATTCTCATATCGTATTGATCATATTATCATATCGTTGCGAATATGTGACACTGACACGTTACACAGACATAACATATTGCAGCATTCCATCCACACTGGACTGATACAGACTTGTGATACGGAGATAATCAAATTTGAATTTATAGATTCTTGTAAGATTCTTGTACAATCCAGTGAATCAAAAATCGGTCCTAACAGATTACATCTATAATAAACTTCTCTAATCACGTTGAGTTTCGTCATCCATCAACACGGTGATAATTTCTTATACAGTTTTAATTGCGTACTACAACATAAATACATACGCGACCACTACTGTCTGCACGGGCGTGTTCATCGCTCGCGGGACGAATTGAAAGATACACAATGATACATGTGGACGATGATGCAGATACGTTATGATAATACCGAAAGAAAATTAAGTCTTGCTGCAGTATATCTCTCATTGTATCTCGTTGCAACGATACGATTGATATGATACAAGGAGATACGCAACAAGTCTGTACGCATCTTAACGATATCACGCATTTGGTTGTTTCAAATTCTCACATTGCAAAGAGAGAGAGTTCGTGATGTGCTGTAAAAAGATGTAGAAACTAGAAACACATCAAAGAGAATTCGAGGAAGAAACAATGAAAAAAAAAAAAAAAACGAGAAGGAGAAGACAGAATAAAGAAAGAAGAGTGAAGATACATAGGAAGAAACATGGAATTCCGTTAGATTACTAAAAATAGTCGCTCACAAAAAAGAAGAGTATGCGCGTATATCCTGGTCTGCAAGTAAAAGCGTAGGCCTATTTCTGTATCACCTGGTAGAGACGGAAGAATTTATATACACACACATATACACCTGTATACATATATGTATCTATACGTAAATATAAACGTCTTATCTATATACGCGCTTCTTGATTCACGCAACAACTATCTATTTTTCTCTGTATAAAAATACAACACGCCGCGAGAGCACCAAATGTCAAACTAAATTCTCTGTTTTCAAACCTTTTATAGTTTAGTAACGGAGGAACTTATTTTTGAAGAACAAAGATATAGTACTTCACGATTTGATAAAAGAGAAAGTAAAGAAAACTTGTTCTTAACAAGTGTAATAACGTAATGAAGAAGTCGTATATTAAAATATCGATGTCCAAGATGTTATTCGATAGTGATAGGAAAAAAAAAAAAAAAATAAAAAATATTGTCGGCATTCTCGGCGACGCGAAAAGAGTATCATCTCGGTGAGTTTGGAGAAGGAATGGATGGTAGCGTATTCGCTTGTTCCGATGCGATCGTACACTCTCGGGAGTTCTCGTGGATCTTCGTGCGTCACTTCGTAAACCGCCTGCGGGCCCTACGCAAGCGTAACACCGGTAGCCACTATGCCGAAAGGGTCCCATGGCGCAAGTTATGCGAGACCGGAATAAAAAAAGACAGCGGAGAAGTGGAAAAATAGAGAAAATAGACGGGTGAGAGGAGAAGAGGAGAACCGGGTGGACGATTCGTAGAGAGAGAGAGAAAAGGGGGGGAATGAACAGAAGGAATGAAGAAAGGACGATATATATAAGGAGATTCAAAGGAACAGAGATGAGGGAGAACCGGCATTGAGGTTCGAAAGAGCGCGTTAAGGTCCTCTTTCTCACTTCCACTTGACACGTACGTCAAGTCCTTCGATTCCTTCCACTGCCCCGGCTTGAGGAGCCTCAAGGCTCGTTGGTAGAAAGAGAGTAGAGGGGGAGAGTCTACGGCCACAAGCACCAGCGGCAAGAGGAGCAGAGAAGGGTAGATTCGAAAGGCGGGAGACATTCCAATCTCTCGTGGCAAGCCTGCTTGATCGCCTGGCCGGCCTGCCTGTTCGCTTTGCCATCTTTCGTCTGCTTGTCTGCTAGCCGCTTGCTAAAGTTATCATCCTACCTAAAGCTGATCCACGCTACGCGGACAGTGTGCCATACGAACAATCGTAATTATCGTGTATGAGGCTCCTCTTGGATTATCAGACTGATCGAGTTTTATTTTGAGCTGACAATATGGACCCTACAATCAAGAGAAATCTCTTAGAAATTACTCAAAAAGCAGAATGTACACGAAGGCGCAAGGCTTTAAGATGCGTACGCACTTTTTTTTTTTTTTTTTTTTTTTTTTATTCTAGAGAAATGTCTCTCATATTCTTTTATATGCAAAAGAAAAATTAAATCTTTATATGTAAGATAAAAAAAAACATGTGATCAATATTCACAAACATACACACACACACATACACACAAAGGGAAAATAAAACAACTTAAACGAAAAAGTGATATTTATAACTAATTAAGTCTTTGGATTACTTTTCTTGATATAACACTAACAGTCATGATGCAAGATAACTCTTTAAGAGTAATTAGTTTTAACAATAATTTTGATCACAGTCGTGTGTGTGTGTGTGTGTGTACAGATACATATAATACATTTCGATTAAGCGTGGCGATGGCAAAGCATTTGTGATTGTGCATCACAATATGAAACCGAGATGAGATGCTACTGATCGCAGCTTATCCGTCGTTCAACGAGCACGGTGAACCTTGCGCAACGCCGAAAAGGAGACGAAAGGAGTAAGAAGAAGAAAGA
Organism: Pseudomyrmex flavicornis; assembly: GCA_014825475.1. Taxonomy (NCBI): domain Eukaryota; kingdom Metazoa; phylum Arthropoda; class Insecta; order Hymenoptera; family Formicidae; genus Pseudomyrmex; species Pseudomyrmex flavicornis. The sequence continues at coordinate 61,589 of QVNW01000990.1, read as the reverse complement.
AACTAAGAAGAGAGAAGAGAGGAGAGAGGAAAGAAGAGAGAGAGAGAGAGAGAGAGAGAGAGAGAGACGAAGAGAAGGGAGAGAAGAAGGCGAAGACGGGCAGCGGAAAGGGCTATTTGCATCGGAATGCAAGTCGTGTTACGCTCGCGCGCAAGAGTGTGCAAGCGCGTACGCACGCATGCACGCACGCACAGTATATAACGCATATCTACGCGTGAAACTCCCAAGAAATCTGCGAATTTCTTTCGACGCTGAAAAGTTTTCAGCATATGGATCTGCTTTCTATATATAAGACAGAAGCACACGAATTTTTGCGCAAACGCTTCCGAAGAAAGATTCTGAAAATTTATTCAAGCCATTCCGTTTTTTTTTTTTTTTTATCGTGTCAATATGTTACGAAAACAAAAATAAATATAATTAATTGTGTTTGAACTTACCTCGAGTACATCTTGTGCGGTCTGCAGATATTCGCGAAGCATGGCCTCTTGAATGGCTCTCCATTCTTGCCTCGGATCTTCCAGTTGAGTTGTTTCTGTGAATATTAATTCGATGACGTGATAAGATATATTTTTGTTAATTAAAAAATAAAAACAATTAAATTAAATTTGTTAAAAAGTAAAACATAATTACGAGCTCAATTTAAACCGCTGCTAATTGAGCGAGAAAACGCATGCATGATCTACACGTGTTATGATAAAGAAAAATATATTCAAAGAGATATGAAAATAAAATCATTTTTTGTATCACAAGTTGTTCTTCGTACACTTTCTCGATCAGATAGCAAAGACAAAATAAAAACTTACGATTGACATGATTGATGTAGTAGGCGCCCACGTGTTTATCATAGGCCTCCTCCCAACCGAGAGGGAGCTCATTCCCAATACAATCCGCAAACGTCTGAGGTTTGGTAAATCTGCAACAATAAAAAAAATATATAATATATATAGCAAACACGTGTGTGTGTGTGTGTGTGTATGTGTGTATAAAATATTGAGATACTATTAATTTTCACTTCATCTTTATTGATAAACGTATTAATTTTTGAAAATCAGTTTTATCAAATTTATGAGTGTATCATGTCCAACAATGTTGGATAAACCTTAAGATGGGGAAAAACAAAAATCCATGTGTAAGCGTCCAATGCGCGGAACAACGGTCAAAGTCCGAATGAACATTTTAGACGTATACAATATTTCCTCTGTATCACATACTATCGTACACGTGTGGGCGACGTCCCTCCCCCTCCCCATGAAAATCTAATCCAACCTAATCTATAATATGTCACTGCAACAGTAGCGTACATTGAAAAGTATGCTAAAAACCTTATTTCGGTCTTTGACCATGCTCCGCGAATTGACTAGTCAATCCTAGAATCAACTTCCTTCGGCTTTTGACGCTGACACATACACAATACTTAAATGTATGTTTTGTGCGCTCGTATAACAACGATAATGACCAAAACTTGGATTATTTATAACTTTGTACCAAACAATAACCACGGCTAAAGAATGTTACTCAACGCGACAACCTTGAGCTATGATACATGTCGTCCGCTAATTGCTAAAGACAATCGAAGACCAATATGCATAGAGAGAGAGAGAGAGAGAGAGAGAGAGACAAGCTTCCTATTTCCTCTTCAAAGGCGATTATCACACACCGATGTACATAAGTATAAGACGTAATACATGAAAGTACGGACAGCGGCATATACCTCTATTCGTTCGTTTGTTTGTTCGCTGAGATGTACGAAAAAATTTATGCACTAGCACGTGTCTACTTTCGTTGTTTCCGATCGATGATCGACAGTAAGTCGCTTTTTTTTTCGTTTTTTTTTTTTTTTTAACCTTGGCATACCGCAGCCGTGTCAATGCGTAGGACACGCGTATGTGTGACACAGCCTTCAATAATTCGCTTCGCGAGAGGGGAAGGAGCCGCTGTGATCAGCTACCGCGCGGCAGTAGTAGAGTACGTAGCAGTAGAAGCTCCTTCCCCTCTCGCGAAACGAATTATTGAAGGCCTCCGTACATAGTGTTGCATTTATCAAGAGGCACGATAGTGCTTTGCGCTAGGTTCACGCGCAATGAAGTTGACAGTGACTCTGTGTATGTACGTACATGAGTCAGAGAGTTCAGAAAAGACGAGATTTTCAGCAATGAACCGATCAAGTTCTCTTTAATCTCATTGTCTATTTAGTAAAAAAAAAAAAAAAAAATAAGAAACGTCTTTACTAGACTTGCAAAAATGGACGGCTTTATATGTTTTCGACATCAGATGGCATACGGGCGCGTTAGGAGAAAAGCAAATGTAAAAATAACAAGTGCGAGAGAGAAGTAACTTCGGCACACATTATTTTATTACAGTAGTGTCTTGCGCGCGGTCTTGCCACGTCGAAAACATTCCCGTTTGACCACTAAAGTCAAGCGAAGTTGAGCATGTGTAGCATTTGAATAGATGATCGCCAAGTATGTCGTGTACTGTTGGCAATTTCAACGATGGATGGATCGTGGACCTAACCTTAGTGTATAAACACACCCTTCCCCTCATATAGGGATGAATGTCACGAATAAAAAAAAAAAAAAATTACAGTAGTACTCTATTAATTAAACCAAAATCTATCGCGTTAATAAAATTGTCTCCATCCCCACTTCGGCAAAAAAGAGCGGCCATAAAAGCTGACAGGTTTACGACCGATTCTTTTTTTCGCTCTGTACTGTTCACTCCTAATTCTTTCTCTTTTGTTCTTCATTCTTTTGTGCGTCAGCATTCCTTATTTTACTTTTTCAAGCCGTTAATTGAGCGTCTTCAGAACCAAATTTTTTCAATTAATAGAATACCGCTATCTTACTACTGAGTTAGTAAATAATGAAATTAATTTTTCTTACAGGTTTTACGCAAGTTCTTCGAATGTAAAAAAAAACTGTGGGAAAGATCGATTGAACATCCTACACATTACGAGCTCTCGGACTACGTCGGCAAAAATCGAAATCAGATATTCTCTTCGGGACACATTGTTTAACATTCCAACTCGCAGCGGAATCCGCATATCGCTTTGTTAGTGGCATGGCGACATCCAATTACGCCACGTTCTTATTTTATTTTCTCCGCAGTGATGACTTATTAGTTGAAGTCCAATTACTTGAACTGTGCGTTAACTCGATGAAAGCGATTATTTTAACGGAGATGATTGATTGATAAACCAAAGATCGCTTGGGATTTTGATAGAAAAAAAATTCAATTAACATTGACCGAAATTTCTATTTTCAATACATGATAATGAGTGTTTTCGTATACAATCAGCAATCAGCGTTCGCATGCTTAGCGTCTTTCTTCGATTGGCAAACAAAAATTGCGCAACGACGAGGCTCTCCAGCGTCACTTCCTGTATGCCAAAATTCCAGAATCGCACAGCCATTATTCGTCTGTGTTGCGTTCGTTATTTTTCTTCTTTTTTAGAAGCAAAAAGAAGTATTAAGAAATCTCTCTCTCTTTCTCTCTCTCTCTCTCTTTCTCTCTCTCTCTCTCTCTCTCTCACACACACACACACACACACTCATACAGCGCCTGACTATATTCTAGCTTTTTCTTCTCTTTGTCTTATTTTTTCTCTTCCTTATTCGCTTTCTTCCTCTTGGATATTTGCGCGATGACGAGAGCGTCTTCGACATTAAGAATCCGCGATGAACGCGCCAATATGTGGCAGACGTTGCGTCTCGACGAATGTGTTTGTTTTACAATGATGAATATTATATAAACGTAAACTCTAAAAATACTACGTGGTTAATAACGATTCGCTCAAAAACGTGCATTTACTTTCGCGCGAGATATTTATTGAAAGACAATTCGATTCTTTGCAAGCTCATAACAGTCATTAATTGAATAAAAGCTTGACTAATGTATTGCGCTCATTCTCGAGATAAAAATAGTCGCGCGGCGTCTATGTGATATGGCTTCTATACACACTGTGACAGATTAGAAATTCTTTTGAATTGAAAATTTCTACCGTGAGATTAAAATTGTCGTATTCGTTAAATCGGTTTTTTTGTATCACATCTTTGTTCTATTCTAGAAATTTATTTTATTTTAAAAATTTGTTTGAAACTTACGCAAAAATATCTATTACTAAATACAGAATTCTGACTCGTCATTTTCGCACTGTCACGACAGCGATTCGGTCAGGACCATCCCTGGACCATCCCAGGACCGAATTGTATTTGATCGCAATCGCGCTTTATTAAAGAAAATGTAAGAAGCGAGCGGTCACGGTCACAAGATGCGTCGATGGTAAAAAGAAACGTGCGAGAGATTATCGTCTAAGACTGCGAATTTCGCCCATCTGAAACGCGATTGAAAGCGCATGGCGCGGCGTTATCTATGCGTGAAAGCGCGCACATCTATCAAAAATAATCTTTTTTTTTGCAAAGCTGTCAAATTTGATCGAGCTTTTTCCGAGTAAAGCAGAGATATGGCAAGTTACAGCTTTACTCAGAAAGATAATTGATAAATCTCAAGATAATTAACATAAATTTTAAGGTCACGTAGAAAATCATACATCACACAGATAAGAGTGCGTTAGTAAATTGTATTCGTAGTTTTTCAATGTGCGAGAGCAACCAATTGTGCGCGCGGTGACAGGTTTACGGTAAAACGCGTAGCTGCATAAAACGTAAATCGTAATTGCAACTAATGATAGTTTAAAATATTTTTAACGGCGTAATGTGCCGGGGCGTAACTGCGCGGAGAACACAACTGGTTTTGCCACGGCGTTTATGTGTGTGTCGAGACATAAAGATTTTGAAAAGAAAATAATGGCACTCTTCTTCGCGCACAGCCTCCGCAAGAATCTTCCCTCCGTTTGCTTCGTCCTCGGCGTGCGGTCGTGTCACGACGCAGGAATGTATCGAATTTCCAAGTTTGGGAACAACTGCTACCTCGCGCGCAATTTGTGCCACGGCTCCGACACGCACACACGCTAATGTAGTGCACACGTATGTGCAAAACACAAACATACATATCGCGCGCGCGATATGTACGTATTGCATCCGTCCGAGCACCCGCAAGTGTTTTACATCGCAAGAGACACGCGTTGTGCTTTGACTTTCACAAATACTTTACGTACGTAATAAATCTCTTTTAAACTAAAGTGTGTGTATCGAGTATCACAACAGATGTGAAACGAACACACGGAAAAAAAAAAGAACCTCGTGACGTGAGCAACACGTGACTATTTGCGTCATGTGAACCGAGCGTTGCTTTTTAAAAAAGAACAAATACAATGGATTCCGATTAGTGATGATGATGCGAAGAGACTCGTAAGGACGCAATAATTTACGAAAGATAGTAATACACTTTATTGCGAGCTTAACTCTTGCTTTTGCGGTCAGAGGAGAACAGACTCCGCTGCGCGCGATCGCCATCAGCGTGTGACTTCGGACAACCGTGACACAATCGCGATGGCAAATCCAAAGAGCATTCGGATTTCAATAGACGCCGTTTAATTGAAAAACGCTCACAATAAACACGTGATTCGGGCGTACTGGCGATACTCGCTCTATTCGAGGAAAATAGATGTACCATGTGTTTTAAATGCGCAGCACTACGAAAGCACTTGTTCCGCTCGCTGAGCCCCGTTCTCTGACGACGCATAATTCAAACTTATTTGGCAATGTAATCCTTCCAGGAAGCATTCAGATTTACGTTACAATTTACACGCATCGGAAAGTGCTATATTTAGCACTTCGAAGGAAAAATAAGGGGGAGAGAGAGAGAGAGAGAAGGAGAAGATCAAAAGATATATAATAACGAGCAATGAATCGCAGAAAGATTTGAGGGGAGAGTGAGGACAGTAGAATATGGCCGCTCGGTCACCACATCCTATCGAGCGACCATTTCTCTGTTCTCGCATTCCCCGCAATCTTTCTCGCGATTTATTGGCCGTCATTAGTCTATGTGCAACTGGTGCTACAGTAGAGTTTTAATATAAATAGATAAATAAGGTGAATTTCCTCTTCACGCTTTTATCACTTGACATCACAAAAAGGAGGGAGCAGAAAGTTCTCACAAAGTTACTGACACACGAGCGATCTACATTACAGTAGGTTTATTACAAGCTGTCACTATTGTGTGTGTGTGTGTGTGTGTGTGTGTGTGTGTGTGTGGAGGAGGAAAGAGAGAAGACGAAGTTAACACCGCACTAGACAGTTTTATACATTTGCCAGCAAAAATTTCTAGAGTGGCTAAGAAATGAAGATTTCTTTTTGCGCGCACACACACAACAGTGAACAGAGGTTGACGCTTGATGACGTGTGGAAAAAATGACGTAAAAGAAACGCACCGGTTCTAATAGCTTTGAAATATTTTTATTTAAAATGTACGTATTTATTTATTTCAGCAAGCTGAGACATTCCACTGTCATTGATCTTATGTGCGGTTGTTGGCTGAGAATTTCAAGCATTTTTATAGGTTTCGCAAACAGTTCTAGCTTTTATATATTTTTGTTTTAATTCGTTTGTACGAGTGCTGGAAGCCGGCCAAACAACACGCGCGAATTGTCTCTCTGGTATTGGTGTAATTTTATGTGTCACGGTTGTATTCTCTTGGTATCCGCTATGCAACATATACATGTGTGTGTATATATTACTTTTCGCAATAATAAGTTCTTACAAACCTGTTCACTGTGATATCAAACATCAATAAGCAAATTCTAATCGCGCTATTGCAAAATTAAACAATTCACGCGACGGATTTTACTAAAGTGCGTCCAAGAACAGCGCATCATCTTCAAAGTCTGTTGTTGCTTAATTGAAACCGTGAGACTTTGTCGCCGTGTCTCGCTTTCTGCGGGACGATCCTCAAGAGGCTAAGTCCGAGAGTCTTGATCGCCAGATTTCTCGCGTTTTTCAGCGGGGCGAGAAAGCGCGCGTCGCGGCCCTGGCGGATGGAATGCGGGCGCGGCGAGTCCCGGCGAGTCTCGGCGTTGCGCGGTGTATGGTATGGCAGTGATTCTCAAACTTTTTTTTATTCGCAGCGTACTGTAAAACATATCGAACTTTTTGCCGATTAGGCGCAACGACAACTAGGGACCGAATTTAATCGTCGCGATCGTCAAGTGTGACAAATCTCGTGTATCCAAACACGCGTTGGTCTCGAACTAGATACGCTTTTAAAATATTCGCGATACCGTCTAGCTACCACTCCGGCGCAGTTTGAAAATCACTGCGGTATGGTAAGGATGTATAAATGCGTACTCGCGCGGTGGAATACACTCCGTGAACTTAAGCGGCGCTCACATACCGATATAGAGCGCGATTCCTTGTAGCGTGCATACACGCTTCCCGCTGCACGAGCGCACACGCGCGCGTACAGATAATGTATATATGCGCGCTTCTCTTCTAAGATATTATTTCAATATAAGCTCTTTAAAACATATATACAGACTCTTTGAGGCGATGCCTCGCGACCATTTTCAATTTTATAACGTCAGAAACGGAAGGAGAATCCAGGAAAATCGCCAAAATTTCGTGCGCTTAAAAATAAACAAATTGTTTCTGTGTACAAGCACACGTAAACTCGATAGAGTACATCTGCAAAATTTATCGGTCGATTTGTCTTTTTGACTCGACGCACAAATATATCAGCAAATGCGAATATTTTGCAGCGTGTCACACGCTGATATAGTTGAATCAAAAAGAAAAAAAACAGTCTGGTATGTTTTACGAGTGCGTTCTATTGCTGATTCCATACGTGCGTTTATACAGAAATACTGTTTTTACTTTCACAAAAAGTGCGCGAAACTTTGGCGATTTTCCTCGCTTCTGACGTCGTAAAATTCAAGATGGTTGCGAGGAATCTTAAATAGAAGTTTGGCGGACGTTTTCCTTCTCCATCTTCTCTCTTAAAAAAGACATGTAAATTCGATGCTTGTGTGTATCAAAGTGTTTTTCTCTCAAATATCTCGATGTTGCTTTTATCGCGATGCTAATTGAGATTTGCTCCGTGCAGCCTGTGTTGCTGTAAAATATCACTTCGCTATTCCAAACAACTATTCCAATTTATTCGCATTTGTTATAGTTTTTTTTTACAGATAAACGTTGAAGAACGAAGAATTTTTTAGTATCCCTTAGGTGGATTAGAGGAATCTTCGCGTGGTTTCAATGGAGATTGTACCGTTCGGTCCACAGAATTGCGCAAGCACAGAGATTTTCATAGACACATAGCGGGATTGTGATGAAGGCGACGAATGTGGAATCACCGTGGACGATGGAGTTACATAAATTCGTAAATTATGTTGGATTGCGATGACTATCAATGGTGCGTGAGGTAGGATATGCGTGAGAAGGTATGCACGTATACAAAGAAAGAAATCTATCGGCAAAATCTCAAACGAAGAGTGCTATGCGACTCGATATCAATTAATTCTAATAATAAAAAAAAAAAAAGAACTGATAACAGAAATGAGGGGGCGGTGATGCTTTTTTCATTATGGCAAATAATCTCTGTTAATCCGCTGTTATACTTTAGCACATAGTTTTTCAAGCTTTTATCTCTCTCGAAATGACATTACACAGATAAGACGCGCGATAAGAGACTCGTTTGTTTTATTCTTTGAATGAAAAAGCTTATCCAACAATGGCAAAAATGTCTCGAGCAAAATGTTTCGCAATATCGCGAAATTTTTTAAATAAAATCTCGAATCAAATTTTGTTTGTTTTTTTTTTTAATTATTAGAATCACGAAGAAGTAACAGAGTAACAAAGCATCAATAAAGTTTATTCTCTTTTATTATGTACATATATGTACAAACAATAAATAATAATAAAATATTAAAAACAATAAACATATCAAATAATAAAACATAATAACATATTAAATAAAAAGTTAAAAAAATATAAAATAAACTCGTTATTATTGCGTGTATTTTAATCACACTTCGCACAAATTTGTCATGTGAAGATTATAAATTCCGTCGTCCTAGAAGCTCAGATAATTAATATCAGATGATGTAAACGTCATTAAGACACATTTCAAAAATTAATTAGATGCGCACCCATTCTTCAATTGTTTTATCAGCAAAAAAGAAATGTAACGTGTCACACGACATGTTTACATTTTAATTAGAGCAGTTTAGAAGAAATTACTTAAAAAAAAATTAACTTCCTACATGTAAATGTGTAATTTGTTGAAAATGTATTAGAGAAAGCGCGTGTGCGACGATACCGCCCGTATACACGCATTCCCGCTGAATCGCGCGTATCTTCGCGAGATTGCACTTCTCGTGCACAGAAGACCGGGTACAAGAGAGAAAGAGGGAGAGGGGCGCATCGTCGTAACGCTCCAGCAGCACACGCACACAGAGCGCGATGTGCACGCGATTTCGCTCACTCGCTTGCGCGCGATATACATCCAAAGATACGTTTTCTGTGTGTGTGTGTAAAAGACAGAGAAAGAGAGAAGCGGCAATGAAGAAGGGAGGAACTTGCTTTTACGTACCTATCCCGAGGATCGATCCACGTAGTCTTCCGGGTGTTATGATCGATGAAATACACCTTTCCGTCGTAGTCCCGGGCGACATCCCACCCTTCCGGAAGCGGTATCTCCCCATTCCGTCTCCTTGGCATATTTCACTGCGCTCTAAATCCATCCAAAACCTCTCTCTATCGCCGCGCGGTCGACAAACGCATATCTGTGCGCGCGCGGACACACGGGCTTCTCGAGCCGCATATACACCTCGCTCACTCGTCGGCTGACGCGAAAAACAGGAGAGAGAGAGTGAAATGAAAGATAGACGACAAAAGAGACAGAGAGTAGAGAGAAAGGAAGGAATGAGAGGACAGGGCGACCGGGTAGACAGAGAGACAGCGGAATGGAATAAACGAGACGGCGAACAGTGGCTTTCACTGGTGCAACGAAGACAGTGATGAAAAACGTATTGCACATGTACACACACACACACGTACACACACTCTCACCTACTACACCCTATATATGTATATATACATATATATATATATATATATATGCAGCCACCAGTTTTGTACATACATGTGTGTGTTCTTTCTCTTTCTCTACTCGCGCGCACTATTCCGCCATCATGAATACCTCATTATCATGAGTGGAGTGACGTCAGAGTCCCCGCCTTCAGATTCCTCTCGAGCGGAATTCCACTGTTAAAACAGCCGGCCGTCGGAGTAGCAGCCGGAGGCGGCGAGCAGCGACGACAGTGACAGTGTCGTAGTGTTGCACTCGCACGAGTGCATCGATTGGGTGTACTTCGCGTATCATCACCACCACTTTTCTGTAGACTCCCTCTTCTCACTTTTCTTATTTTCTTATTTTTCTCCTGTTATTGATATGTACATGCACACGCACATGTGTAACACACGCGCGCTCGCTCGCGGGCGCGCCAAGTTCTCTTTTAACCGAATTTCGGATATCTCTTCTTTACGTCAGACACGACCTCGCGCTCCTTCTCACACGTATGTGGCAAATCAAAGAGAAACGAAACAACAACAACACTTTCCGAGATATTTCTTCACCGCGCACTCATTCTTTTTCGCTTCGAACGATCGAACGTCGTTCGGCGCAACTTGTCATTTCACTCTCCGACGATACGTTACGTATCGTATGTATCCCCTCCTCTGTCAGGTGTCACCTCACTGTCTTTTTCGTCCGCACTTGTGCAGTCGATGATCATTCGATAGTTCTCTTTAGAAAAGAATTACATGTTCGAACGTGTGTTTGCAGACAGCGATCCTCACAACTCGCACGCGCGCTTCGACGCGACGATCTCTGACATAAACTTGGCGATCTCCTCTGCTCCTCGACACTATATACAGACGTTGTGTCTTTCGTGGCAGCTGCGGCAAAAACAGCGACGAAGATGGGGAAACGATAGTGATGATTCTCTTGAGACTTGGTTTTTTTTTCTTAAAAATGCGCTGCTATTCTCGCGGAGGTTTCCGTGCAACAAGAGTTGTGATGGAGCACGTTTTCACCGTGTACCCTTTTCCTTGTTGGTCCCGGTTTGGTACCGAGCAGATCTTTACGTCTCTCGTATGCAAGGAATGTGAACACTCGATGCTTTCCCTTCTTTCTCTCAGCGTTTCTATGATTATTTCTTCGTATGGTGACCAAATGGTATCAACAGTCTGCTATTGTTTTTGCTCAAACACACACACACACACAGACACACACATATGATACACAGTATATATCTGTATATAAATATATATATATATATATATATAATGTATATACAAGAACGAGCTATAATAAAACTACAGCACGCACTCACGTATATCACGAAGAGGTTACAGCACTAAAAATTAGTCCCGTGCGGTCTCATCCGATTATTGGTACCGATGAGAGAAACTCGCACCTTCGATTCCTCACACTTCGGTCCAAGAGTAATCCTTGTCCTCACGCACGATATCGCCAGATACAAGTGTACACCATATTTCACGATATAATACGCGACGAAAACGATTTTCTCGTTTCTGACGGAACTAGCAATCGCATCAGCTACGAGCATGCCGAGTGTTTGAGACATGCCACTGAACGTTCATGCCGTGTGCGCGCCTGGCAATACCTCCCTCTCTCTCTTTCTCTCTCTCTTTTTCTTTACTTCTCACTCGTCTCTCCTCCCGCTACTCAACTGCTATATAATACCACAAAAACTGTCTCCCTCCAACTGCTTCAACAACATCCGTCTTCGTTCAACTTGCGCAGCGCGTTTTCGTTTCACGTTGCGCTGCAGCAACCGACTGTCTCTGTCACGCTCGTCCGATGACAATTATTACCGATCTCTTTCTCTACTGCTGAGTGTGTCTCTGACCGCTGTGTACGAACGGCAGCGGGAATAGATGAACGTATTGCCCTTTCGGCTGCTTCGCATATTTTCCGCTATGTTTTCCAAGTGGCGCTAGTCGTGAGCGCAGGTGCACCGGGAATATCATCTCGAGTAGAGAACGAGTGCTTCCGTGGGATTTCTCGCGCACGCGCACTTTTTCATATGTCGATTGTCGAGCGCTTAATAGCTGCTCACACTCCCGCAGCGCAAGCAGCGATCACGTGACTACGTCTGTGTTTTAAAGTTACGAAGCTTGTGCGGCGGAATTGAGGCCGTGTTTTTGAACGCCAATTTGAACGTCTATTGGCTATCGAATAAATAACTCTAAGAGGACTCTATCCAACAGCCAATCACATTTTTGATTTCGAAAACAACGTGACAATGAAATCTTAATACAGGTTTAAGACGAGCTGTAGTGTGGGAATTTATTTGTACGTATGTGCATTAGATTAGGTTAGGTTACGACAGGTTACGATATTTAATGCTAGATTATTATAATTTGTCTTGTAATTATACGTATTTTACTTATTGTCAGTATAAACAATGGCGTTTACGTTTGGATCTCCAACTGTTACTTCCAGCAATATTGGATTTGGAACGCAAAAGTAAATATATATTTATATATCACTACTTTTAAAAAAAAACATTAACACTAAACATTGTAGCAATGATGTATAATAAAACTTACACGTGTACACGTTATATTCTACAATGTAAAAGTCAAGTATATTATCAACTCCTATTTTTGTTTCAAGACCAGTGACAACAGGTTTTACGAGCAATACAGCCTTTGGTGTTGCAACTACAACGTCCGGTACAATGACATTTAGCACATTGTCTTCTCCAGCAACTACAATAGGACTTAATTTTGGATTTGGTAGTACACCAACTTCAGCCACACAGACACAAAGCAGTTCGCTTCTGGGATCCAGTACAGCTAGTACAATGGCCACTCCAAGTTTATTTTCCACTCCTATCACATCAGCATCTTTATTTTCTGGTTTTGGTACACCAAGTACAACAAGCTCTTTAACATTTGGTGCAACATCTAATACAACAGTAGGAGCAAGTTTACCTTTTGGTACAGCCACTACTAATAGTAAGTGTATATATAACTTACTATATATATATAACTTTATACACAATTTAAAAAACAATTATAATACTAAATTATTATAATATGCAATAATGTTGTTTACAGCCTCTTTATTTGGATCTGGAACTGGAAACACTTTATTAGGCACAGCGATCAGTGCAGCTGCTACCACTACCACTACTACAATTGCAAATAAAGGACTCGGTGGTTTGGATGTCTCTCTCAATAATAAAGGTCTTTCTCAAGGCAGTAGTAGTTCAACCGCTGCTAAGGAAAACCTACTGCCAAATGAACTTGTACAAACCATAGATAAATTCAAGTAATTATCTTGAGATACATAAGAAGTATATATATATACATATATATATATGTTAGTATCAATTCTCTACAGGGAGTTTGTAAAAATACAAAAAGGCCTATCTTCTGATATAGCAAGAGGTTCAGCGAGACCGTTGAATCGGTGTGAAGAAGATATAACGTCCTTGATGGAGATGTTGTCTGCTTTATCTGGATCTGTGCAACGGGACAGTTCTTCAGCTGATAAATTAAAGCAAGACACAGCAAAAGCATTGCAAAATGCCGAAATAGCCCAAAGAACTCATGATACTCCACCGGGTTTGCAATATGAAAATAATGCACCTCTTCAATTTTTCATGGAACTAGCCGAAAGTTTCGAATATGATTTGATATTATTTAGATCACAAATTGAGACAACGGAAAAACATATACAAGCTATGATGGCACCGAGAACATTAACGCCGCAAGGTATGTTACTTCTTTCATTAAATGAATTAATTCAAATTGAGAAAAAAATTCCTTTAATCATCTTATCGCTTCGATAGAATTAACTGTAGCCATGAGTAAGATTCACGAGTCTCTGATCGCGGTTGCTGGTCGATTACAAAATGTGCACGCTAAAGTGCAACAACAGAAGGAGCAATATCTCAATTTCAGAAAATATGTACTGAAGGACAACACAAATGTTTTCGATAGTATTACAGCAAATAGTAAATCTACTCGAAGCACGACTGGAAAAATTACGAGCGGTCCTACTCCTTTTGGGCCAGGTAATGCCTCATGCATTTGAAATTAGTAATCTTGTACAGTCGCAACTGGTAACGCAAGTCTGCGAATTTAGGAAACTTCCAGAATTAAGTTGAGAATGAATTATATTTGTTTTTTGAAATAATTTTGTTTGCTGAGTTCGAGGCTGACTTCAGAATTTGGTTATTATGTACAAATTTTAAGATGATGAAACAAAACGTCCCAAGATAAACTATTTTGGCAATATTTTCTTGTTTATTACAAGAAAACTCATTTTTTTACTTTAATTTTTATTATCATAAAACAAGGTATAATATTTGCCTTTTAAAAACAAAGGTTTTGTTTTTCACCGTACGCGCTGTTCGTTTTCTTGCGCAGATCTGTATGTTTTTAGATTTAGACAAACAAATAAGATTGTTTTTTATTACAGGCAATAAAAATTTTCTATCATCGACAACATTGAATTCAAACCGACCTACGAGTTATGAAACACGAAATTCCTTAGGTAATTAATTCCTTAGACTTTGTTGTTAACTCTCTTCTATAATTCTTTTATATATATCGCCGTTTTTCACACTAAAAAAGTAAAAAATTCCTTTAAAAAAAAAGATGACTTTAAAAAATCACCTCCTCCCTAAAAATTTCCTACCTTCAGGTCTTGCGTGGATCTAGGTTACAAGGTAGAATTTACTAACATACGTAACGTCATTTATTACTAAATGAAATCAACGTAATTTTTCTAATTAGTTAACACTATCTACTTTTTTCTCTTTTTCTTATCTTGTGAATATATTAATTCATCGACGGGAAAAGTAGAGACTAGTTTAAAATTATTTGAAAGTATTCAACTTTTATTTCAGATTTTATATCATGAAGTGTAGGAAACGAGTAACATGTATATTTATAATGTATATTTATAATGTATATTTTTATTGATAGTGTTTGACTTTTCTATTGTTTGAGCAATTTATGTGATGCTATTGAAATACTCACTTTTGAAGTCACGCTTCCCAAACAAATAACAACACGCGCATATACACACACGTCCACACATACACACGCGTACACACGCATGTGCTGTATTCGGCTTTGCCAATGTCGTGCGATAACGCGCTTGCGTTAAGTATAAATACTAATCACTAAAAGAAATATTTTGTCAAGTTCGTCACAGATATGAATAAAAATTGCAACATGTAATTCAATATGGCTAAAAATGGATATTCAAGAACATGAGTACTCCACGTATCTGCAATGTTTAATTTTAGGACTCTCGAAAATGATTCTCAAAAAAGTCTATAAATTACACGCATAAATTTTAAATGTAAACAGAAATGTCAATTAGTGTGGAAATATCGACAAGTAGATAAGAAAAAATACAAGTGATAAAAACTTGAAGCGTTTTCAACAAAACAATCTCAACAAAACTATAAATATTTACGGTGTATGAGAAATATTGCTTCGTGGCGCTTTAGCTATAATAAACATTTTATTCTTACAATAGTATTACTGCTGTTTAAAATCAATTAAAAGTGATGATATGAATATATTGTTGCAGTTTGGGAAAGTTCGACATCAGTACCATCCGCCACTAACATTGTAGGCTCATCTACGAAACCACCAACTGCAAGTTTAAATTTTAACGTGCCAATTAATTTAACTGCACCATTGCCAGTAAATGGATCCAGTTCAAATTTTCAGCTTCAAAAACCACCAGTCGGTAATAAACGAGGAAAACATTAATCATTCGCGTAGGATCATAATTTTTCTAATCTTCTGTTTTTTTTTTTTTTTTTTGTATCGATATGTTATTTTCAAGTTCAAAACGATGTCTTCTTTTTACGGGAGTGTTAGTATTAATATACAAGTTAAAATCACAAACATTTAAACAGCATCTTTATGTTTTGAATTTAGTTATAGTTACTGTGTTAGTTTTTCTTTTTTTTATATTCTCTTTCTCTCTCTTACATATATATATTTTTTTCTCTTTCATGGAGAATCTAAATTAATGTTCGACTCTCTAAACATTAGAGTTTATTAGAAAAAATTTATATTTCTCTTATATTGTACAAATATATTTTGTATTAATTTATATTAATTCATTTCTCACATCATTGTATGATTGAATAAGATTTGCTATTTTGGAATATTATTAAACAAAAACACATTATTAGTTAATAATGTATCTTTATCTATTCACATTATTCTATACATGTATTGACTCCATGTTTTATATTACAAATTGCAAAGATCGAAGTATATGATAAAATAATATAATGGAAACCTAATGATAAATTGGTCCCTCTTGACATATGTAAATATTTTGTTTCAAATAAAAACACGTAAATAAATTGTGGAGAGCAGTTTTGAGTGATAGAAAAAAAAAGGTAAAACTATAGCTACGTTAAAAAAGTATGCGGTTTAATCCGGTAGAGAGTACGTGTAAAATATAAAAAGATATCTTACATATATTTTGTAATACCTCAGAAAATAGCACCAACTTGCACAATTGGAATCAGAAGTTTAAAAGCACTTCGAATATACAAATTTGCGTTAGAAGCCTGTAAAAAGTAATAGATTTTTGTAATATTATTTAAGTTATTTGAGCTTGTTTATATTTTCATATTTTTTTAGTATTTGCAATAATAGAAAGAGAAAAACAACTTACTTCTGTAAAAGTCGTTGTTACGTTCGTCTTAATTTTGTCCGATTTTTCTTCAATTTCTGCAAACTGTTTTAACGTCTGGCAGAACAATTTTGCCAGAGAACTAATCTGATTAGAAAGAATACGCGCAAGTTGCACCAAAGCGTCAGCCTCGCTTACTGTACGGCGACGTTTCTTGATTAACAGCAACTCTGCAGTTTTATGAAATCTCTCTATAGAAAATGCTGTGAACTTGGCCAGTGTCGATATGGCATTTCGAAAAATTTCTTCATGGTCTGTCGGCGATGATGCGAAATAATTTTCCGTTTCTATCCAAACCTGAAAATAAACGTTCAATTTTAAACAGAAATTTGATAAAATACTTGATTAAACGCAGTTTTGTTTCTAGAATAAATATTTTCTTACATCGTGTAGTTTTTCATAAGTAATATCAATATCAAGATCACGACAGGCACACTGTAATTTATCTTTCAAGTCTTTGTCACAGATTTCATCGTCACTGTGTTCTTCATCTAAATCGCAAAGTTCTTTGATCTCTTCTAATGTTTCTTTTACAGAATTCGAGTCTTTCTCGTCTAACTCGATCAAATGTTGTTGAATTTTTATATTGCTCTGTCTTGATAATATTTCTAGAACTTCTAAATGAACGAGTCCCTGATAATCATCAAAAAGACTTCCAAAATTCACTTGTCTAGCTAATTCGCGCTCCTCGGCTGTTTTCTCCGCGGTCTCGGCTTTTTCCTTGGCTTCTCTAAGAATTTGCGATAAAATGGGTTTTTTAAGTTCATTCGTGAAGAAAGCTCTTTTCTTCATCAATCCAGGATCACCCTCTTGCAACACCTCCATTGTTTTTTTTCCAATAGCCTCTAATGTATCCAAACCACCTGTCATGACCTTGCTACCAGTAGATTCAACTAGCTTCGTAATCGAAGAAACTCCTGACATCAGATTCCCGAGTCCGAACGAACTATATGATTGACTTGTTTGTTCTTCCTGAATTTCTGGCTTATCTAATAAAAAAAATAATACAAGTGTATAAACTGTAATTATACAATATCATATATATATATCGGATTGTTCGAAAAGTACGTAGCATAGTTTAATTTTTTTTTTTAATTTTAAACTTGTTGCATTGGCTTAAATAATTTAGCTTGTGTAAATGTTTATATGCGCGATGCTTTTCAAATGTTTTTATTATCTGCGCGATGTCTCGTGACATGTTGCTATTTACGGTAATTTCACTTATTGAAAAACGAACTTTTCAAACAATCCAATATAAAACTTGGATTATATAGAAGTTTCATTAAATACTATACCATCAGATGTGGCAGCTTCATCTTGCGTTATTGTTTCTGTAGGATCTTGTGCAAGTCCTTGAGAAATATAAGTCTTTGAAATATTAAGTCCTTGAGACACATGAGTGCTTAGAGTAGTCATACTTGTGGTAGCTGTGTCGATTAATGAAGAGACGTTCCAGTTTCCCCAACTGCTCCAATTTGCTAAAGAATTTATTTGGTCTTCCTCTGTTAAGGAAAGTTTTTCTAATACAGGCTGTAATTTTTCTTCCGTCAGTTCATCCGGCAGTTGAGCATCGAGTCCCTCCCAATCTTTTAGCTGAAAAACTTCTTTAAATTTTTTATTTGACTTTAACTCCTCTGGCTCCGACAAATCATTTACACCTAACGATTTGGATCGATCATTCATCAATCGATCTTCACATTTTTCTTCTGTAGATTCTGTATTCTTGCTCACGAAATGTTCAACCAAGCATTTGTCTTGTTGTTTCACAACAATATTGTCCGTAGTGCGAGGTTTATCTACCTTGTCACTTGAAAGTCTAGTGCCTAGTTTTTTTGCACCCAATTTGGTAGATGCTTTTTGTCGTGCATTTGTAGAAACAATTCTAGTCTTTGTTGTTTCTACTTTCGACATGGTATCATCTGTTTTTACAATCGCAGATCCAGTATCTTTGTCCGTTACTGTAGAGGAAGATGTATTGTCTCGATTGATAAAAGTCTTTTCCGAATCACTAACTGGTTTGATGACATCGCTTTCATGCACTTTGACATTATTATCCATCTTATTACCGTTATCACTAATAGCTGATGTCACTTTTTGACCTTTCGCCTCATGCGGCAGAGCAATCGCTTTGGACTCGGATCTTGTCCAGTAGCTCGAACTTCCACAATGTGGACGTTCGACGTACTCAGTGTCCGAGTCGGACTCGGAATCCACCGTTGACTTCTTGTAGGCCGGTTGGATATTCTTTTTGACAGACACACTACTACTGATCAACTCCTCGTCGGCACTCTCAAAGTCAGCATCGCTTTCGGATGTCGCCATCTCCGTCGGTTTAAAATTTATTATTCTTGAGAAGACACGATTTTGCAAGCACGTATATATACCTATTGAAAATTGAAGTAAATTTGTGCGGAACCGAGTCAACGTTACCTCGCAAGTCTTCTAAAATTACATAAACATATGTCCACACTTTTTATTTGGATTACACGGATGCGTGTGAATACATTGTATAGATATATATAAAACATCACATATATACGTGTCAGATATATACACACGTATGTGTTACATACATTAACACATATACGTTCTATCACAGTAATGATCACGTGGCAACCGAATTAGCATGCCATCTGAATACCGTATGATTCGCTCACTTTAGCAAGTTTTACCACCTAACCTTAGATTTGTTCTTTTTTTCTGCACTGGAGCTGCACTAGTGCAGCTGCAAGAGTACACTAAAGCCCGTATCAGACTACAGATTAAAAATTAAGATAAAAATTAAGAATTTGCACTTAACAATTTTTAATTAGACTAAAGAAACTTAATTTCATGTTTAATAAACTTTGATTGATCAAATTTCAGGGTTCTGGAACGTCTTGTTTGTGGATCATCTCTTACGATGCGCTTGCATTACATGCAAGCGGAGCAGAAAGTATGGTAAGATGTCAACCAATTGCTGCGCATTTAGCAACTGAGAGCTCTCATTCGCGGATCTTTCTAAATTAATTATTGCAAAACTTGCAAACTAGTAAAGGACATTTCGATTCAGCACAATTTGCTCTATTTGCTTACTAGAGGTAATATGATTATTAATGACACTTGTATACATAATAAAAGTGTTTAATTAACAAATTTCTTCTGTAAAAAAATAAGTACACACGTGTAACAGTTTGGAAAGAACGCATTTAAGATTTCTGTTTATTAATTGTAGCAAATTCCGACTTAAGTCTCTTCATGATTTCTTCTCGCTGATACATGACTTCCTTGTAGCACAGAAATGAAAATGCAACTGGACATTCATACTGCACTGTTTCGATACATTTCGTATCTTTCGTGGCATCAACGTCGAATCTGAATTGCGAGACTGACTCCACTGAAAAGCAAATATCTACTTGGAATACATAGGTATGTAAGTTTGTCTATATGTGTATATGTGTATGTACATCCTGATATCCAAGTCGAAAACAGATTTCGTTAAAAGAGATTATTGATTCAATCTGAATAAAAAAGTGTAAAAAAATATGATTAACTCAACTTACAGCAATAAAAACCGAAGACAAAGCAAGTTCGGTGCTTCGAACTGATGACATAGCCATTGTCATCTGGCCTGACAGCGTAATGTCCGTGCGCTACGTTACGGATCATCGGTAGATGACTTAAATGTTCCGTATATTCAACCGAATATTTCCAATGATCATAATTCCCGCTTTCAGCAATCACAAGAAAGTCTTCTCTGCCGTATAAATTCAAAAGAGAATTTATCAGGTAAAAAACAGTTTAAACAATTTGTAACATAATAGTTTATTTCTTTTTTCAAGTTAAAAAAACATTAATCATAATATACGTTACAGTTTTTATATAAAAATATGTTTCTCAAATCCGAGACAGTACTTAAAGTTCCATTTTTTTACTTACATTGTTGGATTCAATTTTTTCATATTGCTAAAATCTGCTACAAATTCCCACACGTGCTTAGGATCTGAATTATTTACGATGGCCTCAAACATGACTTGATGCTTCATCTTATAAACGAGTAATATATAAAAAAGCAAAATGCCTAGAAAACTTTGCGTGATAGTTCTTGTTTTCCATTTCATGGGATTGAGACTCATTTTCTGTATCGGCAAAAAAAATAAATTCTTATATAACTTCTTGTTTTTATGATCACACTCTTTTTTTTAGATGCTGTTGTTTGTAAGAACCGCCTAATTATTGTAGCTCGAGCTTTTGGAGTTATTATCAGTTCGATTTGACAGATCGTCTCGATCCCACCAACTATACGAACGTTTATCTCTACGCGTTGCCGCACATCACTGAATGAGATGTATTTCAGGGCCGTATTTATAAAAAGGCATAAAAGGAGTTTCTTTTTCAAAAATGGTAAGAGACAAGCCGCAAATACACGTATGTTCTTATATAAAACAAAATAAATCCTCCAATCTTTTATTTTCCTAAGAGAAAATATGTATTTCACATAAAACTATAAAAACTGTATAAAAATCCTTTTCTAAGCTATTCTAAAAACTATTCTATAAAAAACACAGATATAAGAAAATAAAGTCTTTTTGATAATAATAATGTACAGCTTACCTATATTTGATTACAGAATGTATGTAAACAAATAGCAAATATTTTCTCAAGTTCTTCTTTCCTCTTGTCGCTAATTGACTCACTTCTTACACTGGCGTATGTAAATATTCGGAAGTTCTGAACCAGAGCAGACGTACTACTAACTTCCCCCGTTTTCGTTCATGCAAACTCCACAAAAAGTATGTGCCAACAATTTTTTATTCTGCGCATGCGCATGTAGTCACACGTCTTCGGCTGCGTCGGGGAACGCGTTATCTGCGTTAGTGCGTTATTCTATCTTTTTTTTTTTACATTTAATGAGCAATAAGGATAGAATGATGCGCGGATAGCGCGCCCTTCGAACGCAGTCTGTGTGATGAAGCCTGAAACAGAAGAAACAAACAATATATTGTTTTATTTAATAAACAAGAAACTGTCCGCGTGTGTATTATTTCAAAAAAACGATCTATCATTTCAACATTATCGTTTTTTTTTTTTTAAATTGAGTTCTTACGTCGAAAGGGTTGCAAGTAAGTCGACTTTCGATGTAACTATGATATAATATTCTTTTATTTTGCATAAAAGTATGATTGTGGATCGAGAGTACATTAAAAGAAAATATTGATTACACATTACATTTATATATAGAATATAATATAGTATTTATACTTTGCGTTGAGTAGACACAGGACACTTATCTGTTTTAAAAGTTTTTTGCGAAAAGCCTTTTTTCGCGGTAAGAACGTTCCTCTCGTCTTACCTCTTTTTTTTTTAATCACGATAAGTAAGATTTTTTTTTTTTTTTTTTTTTTTTACAGATCTTTTTGTTACTCTTAAAATATTAAGGCTGCGTTATTTATTGATAGTACTGAAACCCCATAGTTCACGTTACACATGCATATATGTATACCAGCTGTGACTGACTTTTAGTACTACAAGTAAATAACGGAACAAGACTATTTTTAAGTGAGGCTATTTTTTTCTTGTACTGCAAGGCAAGTTCAGGTCATCAGTGAGTACGTGTCTGTTGAACGAAGAAAGATTACAATACCGTTCCGTTTTTTCTCTCATTTACATACAAACATGTAAACAAACAACACTCGCGTTTGCTTCGCGAATACGACCGATGTTGCAACATCGGATATTCATTGATCAAAACAATTGAATTTTTTAACGGTAAGCAAGTGTAAAGATGATTTTTTGTATAATATATATAATAATATATATATATAATAATGTATATATGTATATATTATATAATAATAGAATATACAATATATTATATAATAATACTCGGAATGTTATGTATAACAAAAAAAGACTTCTGTAAAAACGTATCCTCTATAAAGAGTTCTTTGCCGACACGTGATAAGATTGGATATATAATAATATCGAAAATTTTTTGATAGCATGCATCCGTGATGATTGTACGTCAGTAAACATTACATTTTCTCGTCAAGAAGAGTATATAATATTTGTTTTTTTTTTTAATGCAGTACAGTTAGAGAAACAAATGGAAACCAGTAATATCAATGTACATATCTGTGACAAAAAAATCATAAGAACACGTTTGTTGTTTTTTAAAATGTAAGTGCAATAAAAAATATATTTAATAAGAAGTCTGTTTTTTCGAAGAAACTTTGATTTTAAATTCCGCAAACATCACTTTTATTTTATCGTTGATATTACTGATGTCCATTTTCATAATCTGCACGAGATATATCTAATTCTTTCATTTCACATATATATTTATTTATATAATATTTTAGTTTGTTTTAAATATTTACTTTATGCATATGTATTTATATATTTACTTAACGCTCTTATTGATATTCACACCTTTTATTTTAAATAATACACATTACGACACGTGAACTCTTTCGGCGACAAACCAATATCAAATATCAATAAAAGCATTACACGTATAAAATAAACCATATTCGTGATTAAAAAGAGAAAGAAAGAAGATATATACATATCTTTTTCTTTCTCTATCTTATTATTTTTTAGACATCGACATTCTAAACGATATGTATGTTACGGAGAGTTTTTACTTCTGTTTGTTTTTACAACTATTATAACGTGTATATATATATATATATATATATATATATATATATACTTATAAAAAAGTGCAGAAGTATGGCATGTCGATGGAATACCATTTTCTTTTATCTTGTAGACTATTCTTTTTTTTTGTTAAAGAAGAAGTTACGTGTCCAATTTATGTGTAAAATATACTTGTAACGACCCGTCCGAGTACAGTCTCGGACTCGGGGATCGACTCGATTGTGACGACCGTATATGATTGATTGAATTAATGCAATATATGCCATTCCGCGATTTGCTTCCGCGGCGATTGTGTCATTTGAAGCCAATGCTCCCGTCCCTGGCTGTTACCGCTATCTGCGCCCGTGGCTGGCCCGATGATGCAAGACCCGACGATGGGATTTCCGCCGATCAGTTCGCTGCTGCTGCTCGAATCCATTACGCATATCTTCCATGCAAATAAATATTAATCGTTTGTTATATTTTATATCTAATATTTTATTATATTTTATATTTATTTTTTGCATGATATTATTTATTGCGCAATGCGTTTATATTTGCAGTCTTTTTCGTAGAAACTATTGAAAATAAATTACCTCTATAGCTGACGATGCTAATGATGAGGCAGGAATGTTAAATGACATCGCTTCGTTCCAAACAGGATTTGCTGTTGCTCTTCTGACAGCTGTTTTCTTCTTCTTCTTTACTTTTCTCTCCCCACAAAGAAGACTAACTTTTGCAAACGGATCTAACGTTTCCTTATCCTGCGCCACGTTAATTAAATGTTGCGTAATTGATATATTCATGATAAAACAATGCGATATTATTATAAACATCTGATAGCAACTGTGTGAGTTGATATATTATAGTAATCAACATAAAAAACATTACATTGTCAATATTTGATACACAATCGCTATAGACTTTACCGGTTGAGGAAATAAATTTCTGGCCTTCATCATAAGCACCGTGAGCCTCTCGGCGCTTGGTAAATAGGACAATGAGACTAGCACTTCTTGTATCTCCTCCGGCGGTTTACGTTCCCTCGCTATTTCGCCCCAAATTTCCACCGAAGAAGTGGAGGAGACTAGTTCTAGGCTGTCCATTGCCACCCTTACAGAACCCACCACGTCGTTCCTCGAGAAACGATCGTAATCGAAAACCTAGTTACGTCACAAATGTTGTTTCAGCAATTTTGAAAAATCAGATATCCCACTCTAAAAACTAGTTATGTGACTGAAACAAGAATATGTAATTGCCTGTAGAAGGAGGGTCTTCTCCTGCAACTCCTCGTAACTAACGGGAAACTTGAAATGCTGATCGAAAAACGGATTTGGATCATTCCGATGGATTTTAGTTTGCCTCTTCCTATTGTCCACCTCGGGACTGAGGCTAAGCTTCACGTAAGGATCGTTAAAACCGCCTTGATCGCTCCCGGCAAGATCGTGCGCTTCAATCAGATGTACATCCAAATCCGATTTATCGTAGTCGTATCTCAAGCGCAAGTGAAGTCTACCGAAGTGTTTACCTGTCCTTTAATCGTACAAAAATATTATAATGTGTTATCTTTACGATTGAATCGCGCGGCTAAATATCAAGTTTTTTGTTATGTACCTGCGGGCGCTAAGAAAAACAGGACCATCTCGCCTTTGATAAAGATCCGGTTGTAAAGAACCGAGAGGGGAAGCAGGTGGTAAAGGTCCACTGTCACTACTACAGATAAGTATAAATAAAAAATACATTTTATATTTCCCGTATTATATTATCTTTTATTTTATAAGCATCTTGGATAAATTATTCTAAACTGTTCTAAATATATTGTGTTTATCTGATTTTTATTTTACGATTTCATTATGTGAACAAAACGATATATTGTTTACCTTATAGAAGCACGTGGCGGCGGGATGAGAAGAGGTGATAAGCAACGATTGGGCTGTCTAGAGGTACTTTGAACGGCATTTATCGGCGAACACCCGCAAGTGGAACTTGCTGTTGCTACGGACGACAAAGAAGTCTGCGAAGGCGATGCATTTCCACTGTGCAAGTTGCCCGAGTAACTCGCAGGACTTGCACAACGTGCATCCAAGGACGCCGCTCGTGCTGGTGAAGGAGATCTGTAGGAAATTTCCAAACTGTGTAATCTACATGTACATTGAGAGAGATTGAGAATTTAACATTGCATTTTCAACATCCTCTAATATTTCTTAGAAAAATTGCGATATTTTTTAGAAATAATTGTTTTGACATAATAATTATCATTTATTTCAAATAAACAGAGACAAGCGAGAGTTTGTTTTTTCACATGACAGTATAATATCGGCTTGTGCCGTTGACCTGTCTATGAATTCAAATTATTTCGCTCGACTCCCACACATTTCCGTATTCATTATATTGAAACTCGCATCACGATCAGCTGTTCACTACAGCTCGATAGAAAAAATATTTTTTACTTTTCTCGCTAAATAATAATAAAATACATAATTAACACAAACTGTCATCTGCTCCACTAACCTTGAGTTTCTAGTAGGTGGATACGAAGAAGCGGCATGTAAAGGATCATGTCGAGCATGATGTCGTCCGTCAGGGCCAAATGCTTTGATCTGAGGTGATGAACCGCGATGACTCGAAGAACAAGAAGATGCACCTTCTAGCGAGCTCTGCGAGCTGACAGATGAGTTTCTTGCAAGCGTTCGACCTCCGCCAGGATAGCTGCGACTTTGATGGGGCAAGCCTTCAAGTGGAAAACGAGTTACGAAATTAAGTAAGTTGAAAAATTATCACAATTGTAACGGAAGGAAGATAAAGTTTCGGTTATGCTCAACGATGTGCGTAAACATTTCTTCAGAATTAAATTTCAGTCGTTATGTTTAAGTGTGGAATCTATAAATAGATATAAGAAAAACATTTTCTTAAAAAATAACTTTCCCATAGTTATGGGAAACAAATTTTATTATGTGTTTGCGTTGGTATAATATAAGCAAAGTGCTCTCAGAAGTAAATCGAAGTAGATGTATCTGCGTCTTCATGAGCATTAATTAAAGTCGAATATGATTTAATTATTCTCGTCTCTTTCCCAGTAGAGAACTAGGTATAATTTTCTAGAAACTGTATTGAGACAAGAGAGATAATCATTTAAATTACATTTACTGCTAACTTTTACTGCTAATATTTGCGAGATGTCCGCTGTGACAATGAGAGAAGATACGTATACTCACTCGATTCACTTGACGGTTGCACGGCATGTTGCTCTTTCGCGACGTTAAATTCCTGAAATAGAAAAATCATAAAAAGCAATTAAAATTTATTTACTTTGATCTAAACCGTGCGCACGAGTTTATTCAATTTGAACTTGAGTGTGCGCGTACGTATTCGTCAAGTATTCGGCGAATAGATATTTATTCGGTATACGCAGCGCAAAAAGAAACTGCGTACGTATATTTCTTGCTCCAGTTTTTCGCCGGAGAATGTTTTAACGAGAAATTTCTGACATTTTTCTCGAATGAGGAATGCTACTGGAATTCATTTGCTCAGGATATTTCTAGCTATCAAAGCCGTTCGATCATGAAATATATAACGAAATAATATTGTCGCACAAATATATTTTTAATGTATTTATATATTTATTTATGTAACGTTATTTACTTATACACGTGTTTTCTATAGTAGTGTCTATATGCGCGTGGTTTTTGATTGTATTTGCTGATAGTTTCGTATTCCCATATTGTATATAACTATTCGCGTATTCCCTTGCATTGTTACGGTTAATTATTACGACGTTAATTATTGTCTCTATTTCAGTCTCCTGTGAACTTACTTTTATCATTTTCCGCCTCTGCATCAGAGAGACATCGTGTTGATATATTTTCTGTTAGTGATGTGCGTCACATCACAGATTTTTCTCAAAGACATAAATAAAGAAGATTTCTCAACCACTTAATCTCCGTACTTTCGTGATCATACTTTTTTTTCGTGCTCTTGTACTATTTTAATTAATATTTCACTTCGTTCGTTAAAGATCGTTTGTTTCAGAAAAACATAAGCATATATAATGCCGTGCAATGCCGTAACAATCACACAGCATCTCTTTATGTTAGTGAAGAAACGAAGTGTGTGTGCGATATATAGAAATTAATCGAACTTTTAAAAAAGCCAATGTGTGAAGTTTCTCTTTTCAATTCAATTGTAGATGCAAAGTGTGGATGATTATTCTACACTATACAGAATGAAAATAATCTACATAATAAAATATTCATTCTCCAACGGAAGGTGAAAGAATTCACTTGATTTAAATAAAAAGTCACTCGAGTGATTTGACATCTGACAGTCACTCAATTTTTCGAGTGCATTTTCACTCTAAGAAATTTAGAAAGTAAGAGCAACGCCTCGGGTGTAGTAAAGATAATCGAACAATTTCTTTGAAGTTTTGAAGTGTCTTCCATAGCTCTTGATAAGGCCGAACCTTTGAATTATGAAGCCAGGAGGAGGAACGAGAGTGAAGACGAGCGAGTGAAGGAAAGAAAGACAAGAGGAGCGAGGCTCAAAGATGCCAAGTTCGTGTTTCAACGTCGTGACGAGAGGATAGGGTGGAAGTTACGGGGTGAGGTCGCTGGAGGCTGCCTTTCACGGGTCGATACTTGGAGCAGAGCTGTGAACAGAATCCGCGAACGGTTCCGCCCACCAAGCCAAAACAGCAAAATCGCCACATCGTTTCTCTCATCGTGTTACATCGATCGCGATTTACTGTTTGTCGTTCGCAGAAATCTTACGTAGGAGTCCAAGACTGAGATTTTTTCATTGTTGCGTTTCTTTCCATTTTTGACTATAGGATGAAGTTTTTTAAAGTTTCGTGTCCTATACATAATGGTCTAAATATATATGCATTTGTTCTCGTTCTTTTCTGTTTTCAACATAAGAATGATGAAACTTTGAACATTTAAAACAAAAGATAAAGTTTTAAAATAGTTGATATAAAGTTAAAATAGTTTATATATGAAAACATATATTTTTTCTCGATTAAATCTGCTTTTCAAAGCAGTTAAATTTGGAAAAATTCTCAACACATGCGATTTATTATAATCGTCGATCAAGATCGTTTCACGGAATTGATATTTCCACGTAGTGATAAACGTATATGGGACAGACGCATATTAAACGGAGCGATATATTGAAGATTCATGTACGCGCGCGATATAAAAATTTCTTTCTTTTGTTTCTCGCTTGTGATTCTTTTATCGCAATACAGAGACTTTAATTTTGCGTCGCTGTAGGAAAATAGGAAAATTAACTCGCTTTATCATGAAAATTTAGTCTGGTGCTGAGCAGCGACGCAACGAACTCGGAGAGTTTCTATAACAGTGAGTGAGATATTTTATGAACAAAGCTAGAATATTTCGAGGACAAAGTTGTACCGAACAAAGAAAATGGTACCGGTATCGATCATGCATAACAAACACTGGCAGCGAGCTTAGTATAGTCACATCAGCTTGGGAAAGAACTGAGCGTGTTAGAATTTGCAAGAAAGAAATCAAGGAAGATGTAACGCAAATGTTCGGAATTATACTTAAATAAATAATCAAAAACTAAATAAAATTACACACAATTCTTAACAATTAAGAATTTCAAGCAATCAGACAGACAAAGCGAAGCTCCTATTAATTTGTAATTGAATTGATTGTAAGATATTTTGTCTTACTTCGGTGAGAAACGCGCACAATGAGAGAACAATTATAAAGTACGTTCTGCTGATGTTCGTGTAAAAGTGGGTCATAATCTCCGCGATCAACACGAAAAAATTCAATCAGTTTTTATTCCGGTATTTTACAGTATAAAGAGATATTCTATCACATCTCTACAAAACTGTGCGTGCACTTTTTTTTTTTTTTTTTTTTTTTTTTTTTTTAAGTCTTTTTTCTGGAAATGATATAAAAAAATATATTTATCAAACTGCGATGCAGTGGGAACAAAAATAGCATTTCACTTTCTAGTCTGTAGCTAGAACATTTCTGATTAACGTTGGAATTTTTGTGTTATTCGATTTATCGAGCGTTTTAGAAATTGAACGCGTGTCGGTTGTACTGCGACGCACATACATCCCGATCGTAGATGATCGTGTATATGTCAGCTCTGTTTCAGTGCCAATTAACCACTCTTCGTTTCTTGTCAAGTGAAAAGCATTGATCCGAAGCACGGTATACTATCCTAGCGTAAATTTATCTGCGAAACCATTAAATTTTTATTAACTAAAATCAAGAACGCGCTTATTCTTATCGTGCGCACTTCAGAGACATTACGTCAATTCTGATGTTTCAAAAATATCACGTTATTAATTCAAAATGGCACGTTCTCTACAATTCATATTCGAAAATAATGAAAAAAACAAGAATGGACAATAATTAGAACCTGTAAAAGCTCGGTATGTAAGTCCAGATTTCGAAATGCACGCGAATCTAAAATCTTTTAATCATAATTAGAGAGATTAACTGAGAGATTATCTGTGTACCCGCATGGTAACATAACACGCAAGAAAGTGCTAACAAAGTTACACGCGTAGTAAAAGGAAAGAGAGAGGTAACGTTAGAATGGGCGCAACAAGTATATTCAGATCTGCATGACACTTTCGTGTCTCTTCCTCTCTCTCTTTTCCTTTCTCTCTCTCTCTCTCTCTTTCTCTGAAGTTTCCGAAATTATTTCGAAAATGTTTCTCTTCATTTTTTATAAGATATATATTGTTTTAAACATATATTTTAAAAGACAAGATTTAAATTAGACGAAATATATTTTTTCTTACAGAAAAATATAAAATTAGTATAAATATAAATTTAGTATTTTGTGTGTTTTTTTGAAAAATATTTGTTTTGCAATTATTGTGTGTGTATACAGAACTTTGATCATATATATATATATATACACATATATGTACCTCCGAACTGGTCGAAGTTGTGCTGTCAGCACTATCAGTATTTGCGACGGAAGAAAGCGGCGACCTCGTGCCCCTCTGCGCCCATCTACCTCTGATTATTGCTACTCCTGTCACTGCGCCGATCTTGGTGGCCGCGTTGCTTCTACTCGATATATTGCTGGACATATTTCTGTCCCCGCTTGTCGCACCACTGCTTCCGCCTCCGCCGCATAACTCCAGGACATCGCCTAGAACTTCCGACAATTTGTCCGGCACTTTGACGAATGCGTCCAAAACAGGCCACGAGTATCACGGGAGCGAGGATTCGTGCTTTACGTTTCGCTATTCTTCTGTCGTCGGCGACAACGCGCGTGGCGACTTTTAAAAATGAAAATTTTCGATCAAAATATATCAGCAAGAAGAAATCCACTTTAGATTTAGCGCTCTACCAACTTTTGTCGCTTTCCGTATCTGTAATTACAAAACTTTTGACGTGTCATTCATTCAATACTTGTTACAACGTTGCTGTTCGGTATATAATTTGTTACTTCGATCGTTCGACTATCTTCGCGCGACTATCTCGAGCAAATGAAAAAGTTTGGTATTACGTTCTAGTACTGAATGAATGAGTATCGCGAAAAAAAAGAGTAACGCTGTTTTTTTCACAAACATTGAAAATCTCCGAAAGACGTTTTCAATTTCAACGATTGCAGCTTCTCTGCGGTGAAACGAGTCCGGATCAATTTCTTCCTCTAAAGATATTTTGCGAGTTTCCAAAAAAAGTGTATCCGCAAACTCGATATTGCGTTTGCATTGATTGGCGCGATCTGCGATTATCCTATTCGTTTCGAACCTGGACCTATTCTCTTTTTCTCTCACGTGGTTGCAACAGTCATAGCGTGCGTCCGATCCGTTACGCTTGTTTCGTGAAAAATTCCGTGTCTCGTTGATTGTAATCTTTTCGCGTTCATAGTAATTTCACACGTTCTATATTAACTTAGCGTTTATCAGTTTTCGCATCACTTTCGAAGTCGTCTATTGTTGATTATAGTCTCGCGCGTTATCTGTCGTTCGCGTTTAATCTGCGATTAAGTTTTCGTCTCAAGTTACAATTGTCGTCATCGCGTCCTTTCTCGGAGCTGTTGCGTTCGCGGTATCGTGTAATAACGGGCGTGTAATAGTCCATTTTCCCGTAATTTACGAGCGTATACTGAAGCGAAGATACGAATTGACGTCAATCGAAAGGCTTCGTGATGATGTTCCGAATGTGAGTAATCCCCGGAGAAGCTGATGATATATAACCGATCACTGAATGAACGAATGTTATGCAAACTGTACGTGTTGCTTCCTTTAATCACGCCTTTATGAGAGCTCACGTCTCATTGTAAATACATTGAGCTGAGCTTAATTGTTGTTGCGTCCCATTATTGCGATAATATTACAACTTTTCAATTTTGTATTTCAGATATTCGTGTGACGTGACTCGTTGTATTTGGCGCCTAGTTATTTGAGCAATCTATTGAATTTGGAAAATTGAAGATTTAGACGAGCCGTAAATGTGCCACACCGTATCGTATAACGGAGGTAAAGCCGAAACGAGATACGTGTTGCAAATTACAGCAAAAAGAGAAATAAATAAATATTATATCGCGCTTTTAACGGTTTGTAATAATTGTTTAGTCATAATTCATTATCAATAATCAGTGTAATTAATACACTGTTAGTTAATACACTAGTTAATACACCAGTTAATTAATACACTAAAACAAACAGTGCAGATATTTAATAAAAGTAAAAAACTAAAATTTTAATCAAAATTATTATAATTTATATAACAAAATACAAGGAATTACGCGCTGCTTCTTGACAAAGTGAAAATCAATACCTAATAATTGAGAAGATAAAATTAACGTAATAATTCTGTGAAATATACAAGTAAATGTAATAAAGAACATATAAGTATCATTCCCTTTTTACGTACATATACTTCGCACAAATAAAATTCATCAGTTTTATATAATTTATATATATATCGTTTCACGTGTAATATCGTACGCAATATTTTTCAAATATTATGAAAAGCTATACAGAACTTAATTCAAGCAAATAAAAATTTCTCTTTAAGAATTTTCTGTATTGAAAACTAACGTTATATTACATTTCTATAAGCCGCTAACACGTAATTAAACAGTTACATTATTTATTTATTTTTTCTTTCTGTAATGTCGCGTTCAAATTTTTTATGTATCATTTTGAATTTTCGAACAATATGTCGTATATTACGAGATCCATTACGGAACATCAAGTGCTCACTCGAGAGAAAGCGCGGTAGATCGCGTTGTAATAAATTCAAACTCGTGAATACAAAAAGAGAAGGCGGTTCTGAGAAATAGATATTTATCTTCGTCTGCTTTCAACAAAAAAATTCGTATTTCTTATTGTTGTCTCGCGATCTCAAAATCCTTAAGCATCTTTTTGATCTCTTTCTTAATTCCGTGTTTTATATTAAATTTAGTCTCATTTAAAAAGGCTTTTCTTCTCTCTGTTGATTAATCATGTATGAAGCTGAACACAGTGGGACTTCTGATTTCATTACGGTTCAGCAGTTAAGCACAACCGCGGCTCATTACTCTACCGGTAGTTTGATCCAATTAATCTTGCGTCATTGCTTCTTCTCTCTCTCTCTCTCTCTCTCTTTCTCACATACACACACACACATTCTCTCTCTCTCTCTCTCTCTCTCTCTCTCTCTCTCTTTCTTACTCCCTATTACTCACTTTATCTATCTATCTATGTCTCTTTACTAAGGAGACAGGTGTTCAAATCGTCGCGTGTTATGACTACTTAGATGCCACGCTGCTGACCCGTTTCGCCATCGGTCGACAGTGACAATTGGACAGCTTCACTTTCACGCGGCAAAGAAATGTTTTTACACACTTTTCGTATCACTTGTTTGAATGCTCGCGCGATATATCGGTCATCCATGTATATCGCGATTAATCGTCCGATCAACACACGGGAGTATCGCGTTTGATCGCGATAATTAATTTCACTCTTTTGCACTACACGTACGAAAAAATATGAGATGTCGGGAGCAAGGGCGGGCGAAAAGGGTTACCGTCGATCTTCGGTTCTCTTGTGCGTCAATTACGTACAGGTCGATAATGCGGATATGTGTCAGCAGGTATCACAACCGTACTGCAATACTGGGCCAACCCGACTGACTTTGTACGCACCCGACCAGGGCTCGTCGTCGTACAACCAGAGAACGGCGCTTCGCCGCCGTAGCGTAGCTGTCGGGGGTTGGGGGTGGTAGGCGGCTGGTTTTGCCATATCGAGGGTCGCGAAAAGAGAGAAACGGACCGAGAGAAAGTGAGAAAGCGAAAAAGAGAAAGAATGATGAAGGAAAAGTGGCGAGAGAAAGAAGAAGAAAAGAGAGACCCTTGACCAGGGAAGACGAAAAAGGAGATGAGTATCATGTGAGAGAAAGAGAAAGGGAAAGAGATAAGGGAGAGTGAGAAGAAAATGTGCGTGCGCCGCAACAGGTTAGACATTGGAAACGAGAGAGGAGGATTTTGAAGCATAGTTCCACTTTTTATTTCAACGATGTTACATTTCTCTCGTCTCGATGACACTTTTTGAAATTAATAATTATTAAGGAAAATTTTATTACGTAATCTGTTTTGTCTATAAATTACGTAAAGCCGTAAAGATTGTAAAGTATCCGAAATGTAGATAGCACATAGATCACACATTGTGCTTATTGATATCAAGTTATAACTAGACTGAAGTTTGAGCAGTCGAAATGCTTCCAAAAAAATGATTAAATTCCTTTTTAATAACGGCAATATATAAATTTAAGAATACTTAAGTCTCAAAGGGGAAGCTAAGCAATCTCGCTTCCACAGGATAACGTGGGGACGTATGATACATTAACCTAATTATAGAATAGTTTCAATGCACTTTGCATAAAATGTGAGTTTATAATTTTGTAAATTGATGCAAAAAAGTTACAAAGGCAAGTTGTTTTATTTGCAGAAAAATTGACAATGGGATTGGATATAATAATTTCGCTTTTTTCTTTATAGACCTGTTCGCATATTTCAGTTGTAAGTTTTAAGAGTAAATTAATTAGAAGCTCTTCGATATTTCCACAATCAACTTGGATTTTGACTTATTGGAAGCGAGGAAATAATTACTGCAACTTATAAAAATGAAAGAGTGTTTCGCCAAAACTCATTTTTAATTAATAGCGCGCGCTCGCAAAATATATCAGAGTCTTCTTTTGACTCGACAAACGGAACCATATTAGCAAAATTGACTTGAAATGAAGCTTTTGCAGTATGCGATCTGATGATTTCAAATAGATCGTTGCGACAAAAGTCGGAGTGTCAAAATGTCTAATAGCGCGTATGTGACATTTAAGAAAACGGATCGAAAATATGCCAAAAAAATATTACATATACATGTAACATCAAGAAATTTATTTTTATCGCGACGCACTGCGTTGCGAACAGTTTCTCTGTAAACCTGATATCTGCCGCAGCAGTTATAGTCGCTGTATCGATCGAAATTCTAGGTTCAGAGTGTGTTCTTGTATGGAATAGAAGGTTCTTCAGGAGCTGCGTGTGTAGGTACTTGAAGATACGATAAGCGAGATAACAAACGCGCGCGCGCTTACTAATCCATTCCCCTTATCTCTTTTTAGCATTATTCATATTTTATAACAACCAGGGTTTTATTTCATTCGTGTACGTACACATACATGTGATAAACTCCCGCATATGTGTAAAATTACGCTCGCTTCTTTCTCTTTAATCTCTTTGTTTTCCCAAAGCTTGAACGGCAGAACAAACAAGCCAAAAACAGAATAGTTCAGTCAAGTTTTGACATTATTATAAATTTACGTCTGTGTTAATTTTACTTAATTGAAAATTTGTATTTTGCAGTCAAGACAAAACGATTATATGCGTCGTATTCTGTGCACATTATCTTGACGTAAGGCACAGCATGCATACACGGTAATGGTTATCCAGCTGCGATCATAAAAAATTGGATTGTTTAACATTTTATTGCAATCCTTTTAACCAGCCGCAGGAACAATTTACCGACGTCTTACCGACGCACACAAATGTATATATATGACAAACATATTATATAAATATATAGAGCGATAGATCAATATTGCTGGCAAGCACGAGAGCAACATTTACCTAACACGGCTATATTATTGCGTGCAGTAAATAAAAATAAAAAGAAATTACACACAATACTATAAATATTACAACAACGACAACAATAATAATAATCATAAAATATTTTATAATAAATATAAATTTTATAACAAATTAATAAAGACTCATGATAGTATTAAACTAAGAAAGAATATACGGTACCGATCCGTTCGCAGGGTGTTTGTGCGGAAATATACGTATATATATATATATATATATATATACACAACATATATATATATATAAATTTTATAATAAATTTTTAATAAAAGTACTTAATCAACGTAATTGAAGAGATCGAGAACGAAACGGTAATATCAAGAAATTAGTTTTATCGCGACGACAGCATCATAACACAAATGATCATCCTCCTTTCGTATCAATGTGATAAAAGAAATTTTCACTGGATGACTTTTATTAGTCACGTGACCAATTAATGGCTAAACTGATGATTAACTACTAACCCCGGTCTGGACAGCGTAGTAATTTTTTTGTGGCTTCCTCCAGTAGTAAAATACGTAGGACGCTGCATGGCAATGACGTTGCTGATGAAGATGATCGTTGCGGTCACTCCCAATGTCCGATGGATCCGGCCAACGATCCAGATTACTCCAATTCCATTTCCTACGTTGCTTCATGGCATAGTATCGATAAACCACGATCGTCATGGCTACCACCAGGGCTAATCCCATGCCAGCTGCTACCCCAAATATCGCAGATGACACCATTTTTAACAATAGTATTCGATATAGAATCGTTGTGTTCAGTCTGAAAACGAAATTAATTAAATGTTGATGTTTCGTTAGAAAAAAATAGTACAGAAAATTTAATAAACATAAAAAAATTTGTAGTAACTTTTCTAGCAGTTTGCAGAAGTAAAATATGACGTGAACAGCAAACTGTGTGTTTTTTTACTGAGTTACGATATGTTCATTTAATTGAAACTTAACGTATCACACGTAATGTCATTATAGTTTACAGCTACGGAAGCGCGAAAACATAATCGCATCAAACTATACCGATCAAATGCGTTGCTCTCACTAGAATCTCGCAAATCTCATTAATAACGCGATCATAAATACTGTTTCAGAATTTTGCGTCGTTTGCTCGTCGCACTATATATTAAAACAAACAAGGCAGGAGTAGAATACACGCCGGTCTATGCATATTTTTTCATGGATTATGTCAAGTTCATAAAATCAATATATATGAAACTTTTTACCGTAGTTGCGATTCTTTGGAATCTTATTAGGCAAATTTGCCGCTTCGCGTTTACCTTGGAAGATTTTTTCGTTATATAACAGCAACAAAAACAAACAACAAACAAACAACCAATTAAATTGTAATATAGCATCTCTTAATATTTTTAATTGAAATATGTAATTTAATAATATTTCGATGGATACGCATATACATTTTATGAGATAATTACTGAGTAAAATTAAACATGTAAGTTAATATATGAAAAAATTAAACATTTTATTAAAAAAAGAAACAATTTTTCATTATTGAGTTGTTAAAATGATTCTGAAATGTATTTTATAATGATATAAAACGACTTTGTATAACACGTAAGATATTATATTAAAATATATATAAAAAGAGAAAAATATATAAAAAGATATTCACAGAAATGTCTTCATCGATTTACGCGAATTCTCCAGAGACCCTAGCAACAGTACGTAGGTGTGAGAGGGCATTTCTTGAATAATAATAAGCGCGCTTCTATGTAGCGCGTTTAACCAACGTTACGTTGGATTGGTGAGAAAATGTTATGGCTATTAGGCTTATTAAAAAGTAATACACAACATAAAAATCTTAATGTAACAGATAGAACTTTCGATTCTTACGTAACTTAACGTTAAACTTAGTTTATATTGATTTACGTGATTATAATATTGCTCAAAATTTCGATACGATTAAAGAGTAGAAAAAATTTCTGTATATTTAATAATTATTTATGTAAAAGAATGAACATAGCATACAAATATAAAATAAATATAATAATAATGTCATAACATTTTCTACCTTTACGATGAAAATCGTGAGGTCGAAAATCTGCAAGTAACTCGCCAAAGAAATGATAAGTGGAAGAAATCTTGTTGCAGTCAGACAGATTTTCAGTGGAAAAGAGCAATAAAGCCCGCCTGTTCAGTAGATATGCTGGTGATACGATCTGACTGATCAAAACCCAGTCAAATTGTATTTCGATTATTATTTATCGTACAATTTACCACAGTTTATGGATTCTCGCTGTAATTATGATAACAATAATTGATAGATCAAGAGCAATCGATAAGAAGCAATTTGATCATTCGTCTCATGACAGACACATTTGTTTTTAAATAATAAAAAATGGAATTGCAAAAATCGACAAGTTACACAACTTGTTTGTGTGTTTATTTTCAAAAATTAATATTTAACTCACACAGCTGTTACTGCTCTCACGGCGCATCACCGACTAAATATCTCTCCTGCTGGGTGAGTCAGATATGCTCTTGGAGAGAATTACAGTGAAGTGAGAGGAAAGGAGAAACAGAGGGAGTGAGCAAGGAATATCAAAAAAACAAAGAGAGAAAAACAAGTAGAAAGAAAGAAGAGGGATGGAAATATGTATACAAGGGGAGAAAGAAAATGAAATAGATAGAAACGAAAGGAACAGGGGCAAGGTCGAAATGAGATCTGAGATTGACATAAAAAAATAGCAGCTAAAGTGAAAGGAGAATAAAAGAAAACGAGGTGTGTGTATGTGTGTATATGTTGCATACATACACATATACAGAAAAAAAGAGAGAAATTGTGTATGAGAAACATAAAAGAGAAAATAGAAAAGGAGAATGGAAAGTCTGACAAGAAACGTGGAAGATGCCCGTCAGAAAAGATGAAATATGTCAAGTGTCATCTTCTTGATGCTTTGTTTTTATCATAAAAGGCTTATAAGTCGGTCAATCTCTTATTTATATAAAAATGCAAAAATAGTACAAAAAGATTTATAATTTATTTTTAAAAGATTTATCATTTTTAATAGTTGAGAAGTGACTCTCTTGAATTTTATACAATTGCATGTATAATTAATATAAATTTTAATTGTATGTAGTCATTTCTTTTAAATAACTGTTCTTTTATATCACCATCATATAATATACTTTTTTTTCTACACGTTTAAATAATACTTCCTATTTTTTCAGATATCGATAAGGACGATAGTTTTATATTTTGAAGTAGATAACAATATAAAATCATCTCTCGTGTTCGTTAAATTAATTATCCAACCGTTGATAGCTAACCGTTAATATAAGTATTTCTCGTTTTTTCCTTGTCTCTTTTGTTTTTTAAATAAAATGTTATACATTGTTTTTAAACTTCTTGTAGAGAATAGAATGTTTTTTCATGTTTGACTCAGCATGGAAATAAAAAGAACACTTACATAAGAGCATATTGATTTACACTGTATAATTAAAAAATCACAGCAAGCAAAGTTATTTGCAGCAAATGACTTTAGACTAGAGAGGAAGAAGAAAGATTCACTTTTTAACCCGACTGAACTCTATAAATAAAATCACTAATTAACAAGTTACTGAAATACGATTGGTGTCTTATGAATCGAATGTTTCTTGCATCGATGAGCAAGTAGTTTCCTCTGCGACATTGTCAATTCTCGTGAAGAATGTGAAATAAGGATGCGAAAGACCGCATCGATTGAGTTAAACAAGGACGGTGCATGCAGTCTCAGAACGTCCGTTCTCTAAGAAGTTACAGGTGGTTGCCCTACAAAGAAAGGTAGAAAAAAAAAGAAAACTACCAGCTCGCTGCTCATGCGATGAATAAAAAGTATGAAAGATAAAGGGAATCTCTTTAGTGAAAAATCGATGACGTATCGCATTCTCCGCGTGTAGTTTTGCAATATTTGCTAACAACAGCAGCTTGCAAATTGTGTTTCAAGACACGCGCTAACATCTGACTTTTCTTCTCGCGTAGCATTTACGCGATTTTACACGAAAGCAGAAAGTAATAATGTGTGATCAGCATGTCTTTCAAATATTACAAGAGGAAAACCAGAAGGACGATATTGACAGACAAGTGATAATGTCACGCGTTAAATATCAAAGTAAAAAAGGTGTTATAAAGCAGAAGATGCGCAGTAATTTCAGGAAAAGTAGAAAAAAAAAACGACGCATTAAAATTTCTCAACAAGATTTAACAGTGCGCGTAAATGAACAAAGTAGTAGTTTTCACACTTTGCGCGCCACCTAATATATTGCCAGCACAATTCTTGTTTCTTCCCTTACGCGAGTTCGAATCTAAAAGAGGGTAGTTCATATTCAACCGCGCGCTCGTGGCGCCGCTATTCTGCGCTTGCTGGCACGCAAGGGTGGCAGACGCAAGGGTGGAAGGCACGAGCTCCGCTTTACCAGGCCTTAGTCGTGCGAGATACGAAGGTCGCGCGAGCTCTTCGTTGCGCCCGCACTTGCGCCCGTGCCATCACCTCGACAGCTTCCGTCAGAAGCTCGGGCCGGTCTCGTCGCGCTTGGTTTGTTCCTCGTTTGCTCTTGTTTTCCTAGTGTTTTTTTTTGGAAGACGTAAAATCTCCAGAGGTGCGAGAGACAAGAACGATGCCGGAGGACGAACGAGACACGCAGTTTGATTCTCGATACGCAAGATAGTGGAGAACAACCCGATGGATGATACTGCCGATAGCGATCTGATATTTCGACACAATTAGCAGCTTAATTGATCAGGTGCGGTATTCTGCTGATTCGCTGACTGCGCCACACTTTTCCGCCCACCTACCCTTTTTCACCCTCGCGCGCCCTTTTCTTTCTCTTCTTTCTCTCCGCTTTTCTGTCTGCTTTTTACCTCCACTCTCTTCTTCCGAGCTGGTCACGCTTGTTACACTTGTTCCGCGCTGTGTCGGATGATTAATGATAAAGGCGGTTAATTAACAAGTCCGGTGGTGTGGTACAAGGCCACGCGACCCGTTTTCTGTTGCTGTCGCAGCAGTAAAATAAGATTCTTTTGTTTGATTATCGCGTGTTGTTTTGCATGTATATATTTATGACTCGTAATACTATCTACCAGTTTAACCGATGAGAATAATCTGTCAGAAATGTGATTCTATACATTTCGATGGAAAATAAACTGAAAATGGCGCAATATTTAACATTTAGGAGCACGTTGCGAACATCATATTATAAATGATGCATAGTCTGTCTAGAACTTGGAATCAAAATCCGCTTTTACGATAAGAGAAATTCTCTGTGCTATGCAAATTGAATGATTTTGCCTGAATGTCGTCTGTCAACATCGAATCAACTTTAAATCGAGGTTACATTTTCTTATTGGATATAAATAGAACTTAATCGAGACAGATAGTCTCGATTAATCCAAACGAGAGGGAAACTTTGAAACAAGATTTGTCCCTTTTACCTTTACTTGTTTAGTATTTATGAGAGCAAGAGATAAAATTTATTTATCTTCTATTTATCTCGTGAATAAGCGAAGTCGAAGAAATGCATGCGGAATTGAATATAATTTAAATACGATCTATCGCGAGATGAACACATGCGCTTTGCGCACACCGCAGTCGACTTTTGTCACTGCTCTCCGTTTATTTCCATCACGACGTCGTTCAAAATCTTTTCTCCCTTTACGACG
The DNA here is from genome assembly GCA_014825475.1 of Pseudomyrmex flavicornis. Taxonomy (NCBI): domain Eukaryota; kingdom Metazoa; phylum Arthropoda; class Insecta; order Hymenoptera; family Formicidae; genus Pseudomyrmex; species Pseudomyrmex flavicornis. Next base: position 20,513 of record QVNW01000990.1, on the reverse strand, counting down.
AGTAAACTTGGATGCCACGCCGAAAGATAAGCACACGTCTCGTGCAATAGTCGAGCTTATACTCGTTCTCTCAATGTGGATGAGATCGATATTTTATACAGAAAAAACGTGTGAAAATCTCGTAACTAGAGCGTACAATGTATTATGACGCAATAAATTGGTTTCTTTTTTTTTCTCTTTCCATTCAATGTTTTACATTCAATGTGTGCCTATCGCTAATTGATTGCTCTGGTATTTAACAGTTAAGAATTTTCTGTTTTCTCTTTCTATTGTGCCCGCATATTCTAAGACGCGAGGGTGTGTGTACAGCACGAAATAGAAATAGATTTTTACGGCTTCTCAATTCAACTCCGTGTGCGGTCGTCGCTTCACATAATTTCCGGTTAATTGTGTGTGTGTGTGTGTGTGTGCTCTCTTTCACAATGAATGACCGCCATGCAGTCTCTCTCATCTCTTCTGCTTACCCTCATATTTCAAATTTCAAGCCGCTGTGAATATATATTAGTTTAACGAACGAACCGAGTAATTTTAAATGCGTGTTGCATTTACATGTGTAAATCGATTTGTCCGAATTAATTTTCATCAGTCCATAAGTTGTGTCCATAAGTTGTATACGACCTGTTTTCATACTTAAAAATTAAAGAATAAGAGAGTGTGTCTCATTAATACTGTTTTATTTTTTTTGTAATATGCTACGCTGCACTACCTATCTTTAATTAATGTGTTTATAAAATTAAAAAAATAAAATAGATAAGTATGTAAGACAAAAGAAATTTACGATAATGTGCAACAATAGCTTGCAAACATACGTGAAGTAAAAGATACAACATCTTTCGAATAATTTTTTGCGTATGTGATTTAATTCTATTTCAAACTGCTGCAAAATCTCGATATTCATTTGACATATGTAAATCCGCTTTAATCATATTCGCGCGAATTCCAATCAAATGAAATCACAACATCAAAAAATTCATTAAGTTTCCACTTCACTTTTCACAAACATTTATAATAAAAAGAGCTGATTTTCATATTTTTTGTATTTTCATGGTGTAACAACAGCTAAAATAATTTCGCACGCAATTGTAAATCTTGTTGAAATCAAACCACTTGATCGTCGATAGTTTACGTGGTCATCGGTTTATAAGAGTTTGTGTTTTGCACGAACCACGTATGTTTTGAGCACGTTGGTGTCAAGTCTCGTCCGGATATCCAATTTCAATGCGAAGCAGTTATCGTCAAGAGAGAGCGTGTTCTCGATATATGTATGTATGTATGTATATATCCGTTAGATTTCGAATGCCAGTGAATTTACTGCAAAATCGTATTTTAGTGTTTTAAAATCGTGTTTTTTTTTTTTTATTTATTTCGCACATCTGCCTCGTGCATACGTGTTGTTGTGTCGAGCACGTCAACGGGATGTTCGAGCTCGAGGGTCACTCTTGTGCTTTAAAATCTATACTCTCGTCATCATGAGTACTCTAGCTCTGCTGTCGGGTCGTGACCTAAATAATATTAAAAAGTCAGAGAAAAGATGTAATCGACTTCCCTGAGATGTAGAACGCGTATTCCGTATCAGTTGAATGAATCGTACATGTGCGTTTGCGAAAATTATCCGGCGAAAAAAAAACGATACTATCACAGAAGATAAGAAAAACCATTTTATATAGATATATAAAATGGTTTTTCTTATCTTCTGTAGCAGTATCAATAATATCTAATCTTGTAGAAGAGAAACTAATGGAAGAATCCAAAATTGTATTCAAGATTTTTGTTTGGATTCGAGGAGAAATTTTTTGAATTTGATACGTAGTCTTACATATATGTACATACACACACACACACACACACACAAACGTAGTTGCAGTTGTTCCATGCTTATCGATTCGAAAGTAGCACCGCTTATCGGAAACGTACACGGCATGACATCGAAATCCGACTGTGCGATGTCCTGTGCCACGTAAATGCGATGCAAAATCAGGTATCGAAAACGACGACGGTCGACGCGACGACAAGGACGCTTTAAAAACAGCTACAGCCTATTCCCCAGTAGTCGGCACCTGCAAAGCAACATCAGACGCGGGGATTAAGCCTCACCGTCTATAAGCGATATCGAACCGCCCGCGACTTCGCTATTAAACTTGGCCGCGATTGTCTATCCCCCAGCAATTGAATCACACGGCACGAAAGCAAGACGAGACTATCGTTTTGAACGATAAAGAAAAGATGATGGAAAATATAGACACGGTTGGCTTTTTCTTCCTCTCCCCGAAGAAAAGCAGGTGTTCGCGCGTGGATACACAGATGCGCGTATTTGTCGCGATTGTTCGTTCGCGATAAACGGAACTTTTCTACTTGGGCGTTACCGTTATTATACCGTTCTTTCGCGAATATATTTCTTGTTTTCAAACATCTGATTCTTTTCCTATCTTGCACCGATTGGAGAAGAAAGCATTGTAGTTCTGCTCTGAATCGATTCAAATTCGAAATATTTTTCAAATATTCCGACAAGGTAAATGGGAGCGGGAAAAGTCTCGATAAATTTCGATCGAGGTTGAATTTGCATCGTGTAATTTCGAATTTCTGAGTTGGTCTTTCGCTCACGCGAAATGATAGCTGTCGCATTATTAGACACGTTATAGTTACACACACACACACACAGAGTGTGCGATCGCACTGCGGAAGAGAACGACATTATCTCGCAGCTACAGCCAATCCTAAAATTCTCTCCCTGACGCGATACATAATGTTTCATCTCCTAACTGCGAGTTCATGCGTGCGGTTTCGTTGCGTGGAATATGGAGTTACGTTTGGCTTCAGTCGCGTATAGTTGCGTGTCTGTTTTCAATCCATTTTACCTTCGCCAGCTTTGTGCGGCACAATTGTGAAACACACACGTTTTTCTCTAAAAAGCCGAGCAGAAAAAACCGCATTTTTAATGTTCCAAATGTCTGCCCTTCGCTATATCGGATTTTTAGTGTTCGGTCCAGTAAGCAACGGCCTATATTTTTACTGAATAGAAGAGAAAAAGCTATAAATTTCTCTTTTCTGGGGAAGTGCGGAGAAGTTGTGTTCCAGATTCGGAAGTAGTTAAACTGCAGATGAAAATTCTTTGCAATGTTACTACACGGACGCATCACGACAGAGAGAAGACCGAGTCTAAACGAACGAACGGCATCGACGAAATGGTAACTCGCCGTAATTCTTCGCGTTTGTTTCTCGTTTCGTCGCGCAAAACTACCCGCAAACAATGACAGAGTCAGAAGCGCTGCAAAGCAAGCAATGCGCGCTAGAAATGGATGCAACATATACACGTGTATATAGTTTTACATACATTTGGCTGTTGGTGGATTTGAAACAGTGTGAACAATGATTGCATTCCCTTTGGTCAGACTGAGCGAGGGACGCATGCCGATACCTATCCGGACGGCGAAATGAAATGTAACGAAGTGACAAAGAGACGGACATTCAGCCGATGAGAACGGCCGATCGACGGCTTGCCGGACAAACAATGGTAGAGAATTAACCGAATGTGACACGTGTAATATATATGTGAGCAGAGCGGGTATAAAAGTGCGTAGTAACGTAATATTGCTTTTCCATTATATCGTTGAAATTTTACTCGTCAACTAAATATACAGTAGACGTACGTGTGTATTAACATAGCGGAGGTTCACGTGTCATCGATACGTCTGTAATCAATAACGTTTCCGCGCCTGCGAAAAGCTAAATTATTTTCGCAAAACAGAAAGTTTTGCGGATAAGAATACAGAGTGCTTGCTCAATTTTAATGATAAAAATTTGTTCTGAATTTTTAAAGTTTCGTCGGGAGAGATTGAGAGGAAGAAACGAAGAACACAGCACGTTTAGCGCATAGTTTCCCCGACGACGGAACGCATGCTGAGCTTTGGGGTAGGCACGGAGCAGCGCATTCCTGCGCGCACGTACCGTCATAAAATTACCGGACAAATTGCATTTGTGCCGCGCATATACCTCCCGGAGTCGACAAAACGCAACTTCAAAAAAAAAAGCTGCCGCCTAGCACTGCGTATTGCGCCTTTTCCCAATCAAACATATTCTAAGAATATCTTGTGCTGTTTGGAAAAAAAAAAAAAAAAAAAAAAAAATCATGCAGAAAAATCCGCTTTTTAATCGATTTTCTATAAACTTGTGTGAACTTCCAACCAATTATTCAAACTCGATCTAACACTTATTTCTCTTTGTGACAAGCGGTGAACTTGAAGTGCGTTCGAGTATTTCTCACATCTGCAGACTAAAACACGATCAAAACGTGTAATTTATATCAGAATTTTTGTTTTTTATTTCTATCTTTTATTTTTTTTTTCGAAACCGAAATTTGAACAGCGTGAAATGAAGTTTAGTATTTTCGCACTTCTAATTTCCTACATATATTCGTCACGCGCGGCTTTCTTTCTCTTTCTCTTCGATTTTAAAACGATGCATTTTGTCGCGTGATATAATGCACGCTAAAATGCACTCTCTTTTAAATGAATTATAAGTTATTTAATTTTGCGAGCGGAGAAGCGACGCGCAATAGCACGCATTGCTTTCAAAGGAAATCGACGAACCTATTGTATCGTTACTGTACCAGTGGTGCTCAAAAATCCACGTAGTATCGTAACTTAAACATATGAATTCTCGCTACCGTTAACGGAGAACCTTTGAATAAAACCATGTAAAATAGAATCTCTATGTGAAACATGTCAAAATGTCAAAGAGCAAAGCATATTGCGCGCTTTTTGTCGCTAACATACACACACTTCTATCTGTTTAATTTAAACTAGACAAATATGCTATATTTTATATGTTATATAATATGTTATATGTGTGCACGTGTATTGATTTTTTATCAAGTTGCATTATTGTGTCTCGTACGCTCCAAATTGCGCTATTAAAAATTCAATGAAAACACGATCATATGCCAGTTATGCAAATTACATTCAACGGATAAACCATTAAAGCGTAATACATGAACTAGAATACTAAATAATTCATCAGTGACATTCAACACAATCGTCACAACTTGATCTTCGGTAACACGCGTTTGACATTACTAAGACTAATAAAATCAAAGTGAATTCCATATATTATTGCGCATATTAAAACACTTTTTTTTATTTATTTTACTTTGTAACTACACTCTTACAACACATAAAAAAAAAAAGAAATTATAAAAGAGAACCTCTATTGATACAAATCTTCAAGTTGATTTAGAAAACCTTGAAAATTGATTACTTGTCAATCACCTCTCGTACATGTACAATCAGAATTTTCGAAATTGCAAGATTTTCTTGTAAATCTGATGAAAGATGAGAACGTATATATCAGATATTAATTTGGATTATGTAATCTTTGATAAAACCATACACATTCGTCGTCATTGATGCAAAGTATAACTTCTCAATATTAGTATTGCTTCTGAAGAGAGTGCTGAACCACGAAAATCTCCTGATGTAACTACTGCGAGCGTAGATGCAACTATGTGGATGTATTACTATTAATGTGTGCCAGCAAAGGTGGCTGATTTCCTTTCATGTCTCCACCCAGCTTTTAAGGTAATTAAATGAACAATCGGGGGAAACACCCCGACGAACTCCTGGCAATGAAAGCTTCAGCGCGAAGAAAACTGCACGTTATACTTATATACATATGAAAATTAAGGCCGTACACTTTCTTACGAGACAGACTACACGTATTCAGGTTGCGTGTTTTCTCAACGATGGATTTAAGACATCAGAAACACGAGGATTTACATGTCTGCGTGTGAGTGAGATAATAAATACACACATAAATTAGCATTAACTAAGAATGTATCCTTTCCGTTGTACGTATTCTAATTGCAACATTTCTGCGATGATATTGCGGCACTTACATTACCTTGTGCATGTTGATTATGACCGATATGTTTATCGGCATTTTAAAGTAACGCGGCGAAACGCGGATCAATTTTTTATGTCGGCTCATTCGCACGACACGCTGCATCAAAAACTCGTGCTGACAGATTCAAAGTGTAATGCATAATTTGTACAAAGAAGCGTGATTCAATCCTTTCGCGACGGTGGAATTGGCCGCTAGACAGGGACGTTGTGCCATAAGTGCGAATAGACCAGGCTTTGTTTCAATCATTAATTTTCCGTTTAAACTCTGAAAAATTTTCTATTTACACTATGGACAAGCTAAAAATCAAATATTTTATTATAACATCTGCATATCAGTTGAAAAAACAATTATCAAAGAGTTCGGTAGACTTTAATTATTTTTCGAATGTATTGTGTTTCAGGTTTCGCATTTTCCTAAAAATTTATCGGATTTAACATTCCAAAAAATAAAAAAAAATAAAAATGGGTTGGCCTCTCACCGGGCTCGGTGTGGCAGTGGTTATCATCATTGCTGCCGGCGCCACATTTGTTCTTTACAGAAGGTGATTACGAAATATTGTCTTATTGAAGTCTCTTGGAAACAATTTTTTCTAGACGGCACGATATTGTTTAAAAAAAACGTATTATAAAAATATACATATATTGCCAAAAACATCAACTATTTTCTAAAAAAAACTTTTACAACTTTAATACATGAGATAGATATTTTTAAAACATTCAAATATAAATTTTTGTACGTCCAATAATGTACATTTTAAAAATATTCACATAATCTTCATGAACTGTATAAAATAAAATCAACCCAAATTTAGACGCTTAGTGGACGTGCCGTCTAGGCCTCTCGTGACTCGAGACATAGACCTAATTAGCGCTTAGTTTCTGCATGATATCAATCCCACAGATATTGCATCGGATGGCAATTTGGTACTAGGAATGTTTGGAGTGTTTGCGAGGAATGGAGACAGAGGCTTTCTTGGCTTTGGGCACCACGGGAAGAAAAGGTACACATCTTCTATATTTCACAAAATGCGTTCAATTCTAATTTTCGGTATATATATAATAAAGAAATTCTGTTATTAAAGCTTCAATCAAACTAATTAAATTGAGTCTATCAAAAAGTTTAAGAATTTTTCACTTTTATCTCATGTGTTAGATAATTATTTTTATTATATTTGAAGGTGGGATTGGTAAAGGCACAGCATCCAACTGCCCAAACAATACCTGGCCTGTATCGCCAGGCCGGGAATACCTCTCAACATCTTTTGCATAGCGATAGCGATTTACGACTAGATGCACAAGGCGCTTTTACCAGGTACGCAACGATTTTGTATAAATTTTATGTACATCTTTATGCTTCGTATACTGGTTATAATGGTAAATAAAAAGTTTTTGGTTTTTAATAAAAGACGTTCAAAGTTTTCAGATAAGTTTCTTTATGACTTATAAAATTTATTCTTGAATATGTACAAACTTTTCTACATTTTACAATGTTAACATAATAAAAATAATGTACAATTAATCAATTCAGATCAGACTATTCTATATACATTGCAAATGCTGACGTACAAATTTTAAGTTCAACAATAACAATGTAATAACATAAGAAAACGTGTCTTATGTGTAAGGGATACATAGTGTACAGCTATTATTAGCGCTCATTCTATTTCACACAGATTTGAAGCTGTCGACAGGGACTTGCATCCGCCTCTTGGTGGTAGCGCAATACCACCTCAACCGCTACGACCCGCTCCACAACCACGACCGACCGCTCGACCGAGGCCGTCGCCACTTCAGACACCGAGCACCGCTGACTATCTTAAGATGCACGAAGCTGGTCCAGGTCCGCTGACGCCACCGCCACCGTCATTGCAAAGAGGATCGATACGATCAAGAGCTCATGGTCCCTCCGTGTTTATCTTCCAAAACGAGCCGGAAAAAGATCACGATCCCTTACAGTTGTCGATTGAACGTTCCGCTTTCATGTTCGATGACAGTCCCGCCAAAACGATAGCCGAAAACATTCAGATGACGTCTTACGTCGGTCAGAATCACATAGATCATTCGAAATCTGTAATCAGGTACAAGGGATCCATAGAATATCCAATAAATATCTAATAAACAATCGATAACACTCTTAATTTACTTGCAGGCAGTTCGATTCTTCGAAAGACTTGGCACGGTTTAGGTATGGTATAAATCCTTCCGTAGACAATCGACATGACAATTTGAGCAACGAAAACGTTGACAAGAGTTACAGTAGCTACGAGATCGTACAAAAGAGTCACATTCCACGGTCGTATGCACGGAACGATACGCGCGGCTTATCACACGGTTTCAACATGATAAACTCGTCGAATGCTACCAATGAGATCATAATGGAGTCGATATACGGGCCACAAACCGTCTCCAAGATGCTTCAAAGCGAAGAGCTCAATGGTAATCTCAATCATAAAAACAATGATATGCAGAACATCGAGATGACGCCGTTCAAGAGCACCAGTCATCAGGAGACGGATATCGATCCCTACATGTTCCACAGCGATCTGTCAAAATCGCAGGGTCTCCAACGTGTCTCACAGTATATACAAAGTCTGCCCGATCTTCCCATCTATGAACCGACGAACGAGCTTCAAGCGTGCTCAAGTCGTGACGAGCCCATATTGTTCACAAGTTTAACTCAAGATACGGTCGACGGCGAGACGAAAGCCGAATCGTCCTCGAGTCCGGTACCGCCACCACCCGCGCCACCAGATCCACCTCAGGACATCGCGAACAAGAGCGGTCCAACCACCGGCGAGAGAATCTTCAGTGCACTCAGATCGGTCACTTCACAGAGTTACATAGACGCCTCGGAATTTTACAAGTGAGATTATTAATCAGAATACATTTTAACAGAAAATGAATAAAAATATCATTTTTATATTTTTTTTTTGTGTTTACAGCTCGGTGCTTTCCTCGACGCAAATTCATCAGCTTCCGTTTTCATCGACTTCGCCATTTGTGAACAACAGCACCGAGGATCATTTACAAGACGCCGAATATCTGCAAGATATGCGAGATATTTATGCAGAAACTGATCCAGACGTGACCGGTTTGGACGGTTCGAGACGAAGTTCCGATCTTTATAGTCCTGAATTAAATTTGGAAGCTCATAGAACGGCGCAAGAAGTATTAATTTATTTCTATTCTCTGCGTTACATAGGCGTTACATAGATTTTATTTCTATCTAGACTAATAACATTAATCTAATAATATTAATTCATATTTTATAGGTGTACAATAGTCTGCAAGATCCGCCGTCATCACCGTTGTTGGTTAAGGATCACAATCACGAATCTTACACTTATTTGTCTGATCCGAGTTTCACTCGAACGTCGGAGGTATGATTCTGTCAATTTGTCAGTAATTTCTTCGTTCAATGTTATTCAAAAGACTTACACCGATTGCAAGACGTTACTTAATGTGCGCGATATATCGTAAGAGATTTCTGAATTCTAGGATATTTTTAACACTCTCGAACAAAGACGTAAAAGTATAGAAAGACTGAACGGTATTTACGAATATGTGGAACTTGACATCGCCGATTCATCAAGGTAAAAATTGTTATTGTAAAAATAACTCGTGCGATGTCTAGATAAATACATCTTTAATATTTCTTGTCTTTGGATTTTAGGAGAAGAAACAGCCAGGAACTCTACACCGCTTTGGAAGAGGTGCAAATGAAGAGACGAATCTCACAGGCAATATATAACACGTTTCTCTATTAAAAAAAAAAAGACAACTATTATAATTGTAAATAAATGGTATAAAGAAAAGTGTATCATTGAATTTTCAGGGTCTGGATGAATCGTACCTGGGTTATGCACTCAACGATCACAATAATATCACGTCGGGAAATCGTCGAGGCTCGTTGGGTCTTGAGCTGGAAGCACCACTTGACGAATCTAATTTAAAAAGAGCAATCAGTTGCGAGAGCGTATGCTCGGACACTAGTGTTAACTTGAACGACTTGGAGACGCCCATCGTCGGTCACATCTGCGTCGGGCTCGAATATGAGAGATGGGGCGGACGGGGAAGCGATTGTGAAGGGGATTTGGCCGTGAGCGTTTTGGAAGCCAGGGATCTCGTTACTACTGATAGTTCTCCTGCACAAGATACTTTCGTCAGGTTTGATATCTTTATATATACAAGTTGTACATTATTTATTACTGCTATTATTGTTATAGATATATTGAATATGATTGCTTTTCTTGTTTATACGTGATAGAATTATGTTTTGTCGTAGAGTGTGTCTACTACCCGACAGGCAGACTCACGTGCAAACGAGAATTTACAGAGGATGTCCGTCGCCTAGTTATCAAGAAAAATTTCTATTTCCGCTTGATGGCGGTCCGGCGGGCAAAATACTTTTTGTCGAGGTGCATCTTCGCACTTGATTTGTTTTTAATTATATTATTGAAAAAAAAAAATTAAATGTCGCAAAAACTTGTCAATCTTTTACTACAAAAGTTAAATTCTTTGTTTTTTTTAATTATTTGCAGGTATTTTCTGACGAATCTAACATCGGTGGCGGTGCGTCCTTAATCGGTGAAGCCAGCTTAAAACTCGGACCTGCAGCAAGACCGCCAGCTACGACTTGGCTACCGCTCAGTGGGCCCGCTTTGCCCACACCACATTTAGGAGAGTTGATGTTTTCCCTCAGTTACTTGCCAACGGCAGAGAGACTCACTCTTGTAGTAGTTAAAGCCCGTAATTTGCGCGGCGCGAATTTAACTCCGGGTGATTTCTTTGTTAAGGTAATTTGTGTGAACACATTGATTGTTTTCTACTTCAATAAATAATTTTAAAAATGTTTAATTATTTTCTCGTCAAGGTATATTTGCTTCAACAAGGAAAAAAGTTGCACAAGAAAAAGACATCTGTGAAAAAAGGCGAAAAAAGTCCAATCTTCAATGAAGCGATAATATTCAATGTTTCAGCGCACGCTTTACAGGTTTTAGTGAATTTTTATTTTTCTTCTTTCTTTTCTTTTTTTTCAAAAAGATTTTTTTTAACATAATTTTTACTTTACATATTTATATTTCAGACTGTACAGCTTAGATTGTCAGTAGTAGAACTGAATGGCGATCAAAGTACGAATCCAAAGGCGTACTCCGTCGGCCACATTATTATAGGAGCTACCTCGACAGGAAAAGCATTAGCTCACTGGAGACAAATGTTAACAGCCTTACGACGTCCGGTTGCCATGTGGCATCCTCTCAGGAAGTAGAAAAACAAAAATATGTTTTTGGAAAGAGAACAGAAAGTGGAGTCTTAATACGTCTGCTTTTAAGTATCTCCATCTCGTAAAAAGAAAAAAATTCAATGTCACACTCACGTTCCACGATGTATTTATACGTATGTATTATGTGAAAAAAAAAAACTATGTGCATATATGTAATCTATATGAAATAAGATGCACTCTCTCGCAGGCAGATGCGTGTTATAAACATCCCATGTATCTGCTATTAATTGTTCAAACTCTATCATGTAGTAATATTGATAACTTGGAGAAATTTATATCTCGATTGTCTGGTTTGCCGACGTTGGACTCACTGAACTGTAAGAAGAATCTTTCCAGTAGTACTTAATTACTTTAGTTTTCCACGTTTTAGAAACACGTCTGTGAGTTTTTTTCATAAAAATTTACAAACATTTGGCGTCATAATTTATTGCAAACGTTTTACTTTTATTATATATGTTCTTGTAATTTATTTATTACTTTTGAAAACGTTTACTTTTCTTCTTTAAAAGAAATTCTTGATTCGTGAATTTAGAAAATTTTCCTTGACATAAAACCCAACATTCATCATTTGTAAAAATTCGAAATCTGATTGGTAATGTTTGGCAATGTTTGATGATACCAAAACTGTTTTGAGACTGATATCTTTTTTGTAAAAGAACCACAACAATTTTATTGTATTATTTTTACGTATAAGAGAAAAACGGATCGTGACGAACATTACGTGTAATCTTGATCTTTCGGGCAATATTTCGCCTTTTAAAACTTAAGGGTCACAATTTTCGACTATCATTAGAATTTAACTACGTTTATATACATATAAAAAAACAATATCATATAAAAAATTACATACAAAAAGAGCAGAAACTAGTGACGTTGCCATGTGACGTGTGTGCCTGTCATTTTGCGATTATCATTTTGAAAATGTGTTGAACATTCTTGAGTTTACATGGAATGTTTCAAAATAGAATTTAATAACTAAGAAAAAATTGGCAAGTATTTTTTAAATAAACGTAATTTAAAGAAAAGAAATCGCTGAAAGTTATAACGCGTAGATATCAAATTTTTACTATCAGAAATTATGAATCTTTGCGTTTGGATGTTCAATTATATCGTAAAGTTTATAAAATAGAGTGCATATATAAAGTGAAAAGTGAAAGAAATTTTTTCAGTTTTAAAACACTTTATAATTTCTCTGAGATTTCAGTTTGCAGAACAAATTTCTGTGGATTCCTCTTAAAGATTCATGCTTTTGTCTTTATTATAAAGACCGTAGAGCCATTAGTACGATGACATCTTAACATTCACGATTGCAATCTCGTCAATCAGTCTCGCAATGTTCCCTATCAGAAAAAAAAAAAAAGAATTGTTAAGACCTGCACGAATTAGATCGCCTTTTGGACCTCAATGCCTAATCTATATAACTTTTATACCTCTTTAATATATATATATGATAAGAAACATTTGCAAGTTTAGTCTTTATACACGCGCACGCGTGTATCAAGACTAGGTATATAGATATGTGTGTGCGTGCGTGTACTTTTACACGCACACAAAAGAAAAATGTTATAAAAATAAAAGTTTTACTATCTATAGTATATATTACACTATACGCTTTTCGAGCGTCATAAAAATCAACTGTTCTACTTTCTCACATTTATTAAAACTATAGGCGTTTTCTTTATCATCAAAAGTATTAATGAAGAATTCTATGATAATATATATCGCGCTCACTCTTTTCTTATAAATTTCATAAATCTAAGACTTTCTCTTTGAGAAACCAATACTTATCTCCTCACTAACAATAAGATATCACATATATACACATACACACACACGCATGATAGGATTTTCTTGTAATTATATTTTATTCGATCTGAAATTTTACTTTAATTACTATTCCTTTACTAGTTTGTGTTGTTGCTTGAAGTTACTTAAAGATGTCGAGACCGCTCATAAGTTTCTTATACACATGATTTGAATAATCTGATTAAAATAATTTCTAGTTTTTATCGTATATTCAAACGTTAATAATAATAATAATGCAATTTGCGCCCAACATACGCATAATAATAGTGTATAATTTGCACGTTAAAATTTGTCAGGCTATAAAACATAACAATGAATCATTAGAGTGGCTCTTATTTTCGACTTTTGAATTTTTACCAAGAGTAAATATAAGAACCATCCTAATGGATCACATAAGCGATTGTACGCCGTATGCATAAGAGATAAGCAAATTAGCATTTAACACTGTTGTATATCAGCACAAAACTGAACTTTTATTCTTAATACTCATATATGTGCGATTCGCGCATCTACGCGTATGTTATAATATACATATTATCATGTCACACATGTTCATGTTTGATACACGTGGACGATTGTATTTCACACATAATAAGATGACATCGTATAATGATATCATCTTGCTGCGGGTATGATGCGATATTACAGAAAAAACGGCTGCACTTGCAAAAGAGTTCTGTCCTTGACAATGATGTTTATGGATCCCATTCCCATGGAAAACAAGGCTGCTGAGTTTGCATCGATTAATATAGTATTGCTGCATGTAAAATATATACCATGAGTAGTACTCGGGAGTTACTGCTGCATTGTGTGTGCATGGCTTTGTTTTCCAGAACAATCGGGATAGCGTTTTTCATGTACGCGCAAAGCAAAATCTCACATGCGCAAAGCGAGTTGAGACAAGAAAAGAAAATTGAAAGCAGATTTTAATAGAGTTTGCATCTCGTTTTTTCAGAATTTAGTTGTGTCAAAGCTAGCTGTAGTGAGATAAAGAAGAGCGAGCGAAAAACGAAGAAGCGAAAGAAACCGAAAGGATTCGTCTGATGACAGAAACGAGAATTTAAAGAACGAAATAAAAAAAAGAAACTAAAGAGATACTGAGACAGAAGGAAACGGAAGAGAATGGGATAGAAAAAACCGAGTGATAATGACAATAATAGTGCAAAGTGATTCGTACCACAAATAGCGTCACTATGCGTATTGACATAAGTTTTTTTTTAAATGTAAAAATATTATGTGTACGATATAAAAAGAGGAAAGAAATTAATTTTAAATCACTCGCGTAGACACAGTGTCATTATATATGGTTTATGATGATAAAAGTAGCCAAATCTCACAAAACTAACGAATATTTTCTCTCTTTTTTGCAGAGAAAAATATTCTAAATCAGTATATAGTTACTGATTCTTCGTTTTCAATTTGGTTTTCAACAATGTTTGCTACATATGTATTTTTAACATATGTTTTTTTAAATAAAAAACAAACCAATCTAGTTTCATAAAAATCATTTTTAAAATTATGTTCCATAAAATACATGTTTTTTAATTCGGTTATTTTTATCAGTTGCTAAACAGTCGCATATGTGTGTGTATACTAACACGAGCGATATGTTAGTAAATAAATAATAAATGACAGCACACTAATAACGTGTCGATGAACATTCCAATATCTATACATACATGTATATCGTGTTACACATTTGAATAATTTATATAATGTGTTACGTACATGAATTTGTGGGATGAATCACACATTAGCCATTGCATAAGAGTGTACGAGAAAGATTCACATACAAAAAATAACTATACAATTTAAATTATTTTCTATTTTTGTTACTCCTCTCTGTGATATACTAAGGGCACATTTACTTCTGTATGTGTGCTTTGTGGCTTGTTGTTTAAACAGAAACTTCTCACGAGAAGAATGAATCTTGCTAAGCCCCTTCTCTCTCTCTTTCTATTAAATTTTAAACTCGTAATCGAACGTACCTCCACTTCTTACATGAAATGAATAAACAACTTAATCATTAAATATGCTCCGTTATTCGTTCTCTTCAAGTCGATGTAAATTTTCGTCGAAATTCGAGTAAAATGCGAATGTGCTATAAATTTTACCTACCGCGCGTGTTTCTCCCTCGAGAATTAAATCGATATATTTTTTTATCTTTAAAAAAAATAGTTAAATTTTTTTTACTTGATATTGCGACTAAATAGCTTTTAAATGAGCGAGTACGTTCGAATCTGTGTTGATGAAGGAAGTGAAAAGTGTATATACATACATACGTACTATATATATATATATATATATGCATTGTTACGATATCTTACACTATATATTATATCAATTGTACACCATCTCGCAGTGAAAGAGACTTATGAAAGATATCGTAATTTATATATATACCAACGATGAACACAGTAAATGTACAGTAGACCATTTATATATGGTGTACAATGTATAATACAGACGTGTGTGTTTGAGATGTTGACTCAGAATTTACTGACGTACTTTTTGATAATTTTAAAATTAATTTCTCCCCTAGAAAAAATATCGAGAAGCATCTACTTTTTGTTACTTTAAAGAAAACTTAACGATCTTTTGTTACGGCTGTCTCTGCAATACGTGTACTCTGTGTACACGCGTGATATAGCTGGACAGGCCGTACTCCAGCGATTTTGTCGCGTTATAGTGTTTTTTAATATTAAAAGTATATCAACTCGTTAAACTGCCATGTCACACATATGTATAATTATCAAAATTATATTAAATATTATACGTGCACAATTAGTTTTGAAATAATATAACTCTATCCACACGGAACATTCTATATATATATAAATCTCCGTCAGATGTTCATTAGACATGGAGTTATGGACGTTCGTCAGACGTCTGATGAACGTTATGTCTGCGTTGGTATTGCGTCCGCACTCAAACTTTTACGAAATTAACATAAGCTAATCGATGGCGCAAAATAATAATCGATAATAAACGATTGCTTTGATGGTTGAATTTGTTTTCAATTTTGATTTAATAAATCATAAATTTCGTTAAAAAATTCAGAAGCCAAGTTGTATCTATATACACTTAATTTCTCTAATAAGCTTAATAGAAAACTCTCCCTCTCCTTTCCCCACATATATATGTATATAAAATACAGATATATATATATATATATAAACATACTATATATAAAAATAATAAAAATAAGATATATATATATATATATATATATATATATTTATATAATCTGCAGTTATTTGACATACATATCGTAAAATTGTATAATTTTAAGCAATATTATGTTTATTTTTGTATATAGAACTGTTTTGTTTTGAACACTTCTTTCGAAATAATATCTATTACAAATTTAAGGTAACGTTACTATAATGTGACAAAATAATAATATGTAAAAATAAAAAAGTTAAAATAAATTATATAAAATAAATAAAGACTGTTAATTTAATACTTGATTACTAACATATTTTTTAAAGATTACTAAGTTAAAGATATCTGATCAGATATTCACTGAAGAAAACTTACAATTAGATATATACACATATAAACGCAGAAAATTGTGAACCATTATTATTAATTATACATAAAATCATTGTTAATCATACTTGTATAGTTCTATTTGTTGTTTGTTTAATGAATAAATAAAAAATAATATATTTCAATTGATCAATGATATTTTGCACTTTATTTTATTCCTTTCATTCCTATGCTTGTGTAATTAGATTTAAAATTTATAATAAACCAATGTTATATTGTTTTTATGTAAATTTTTTCATTATTATGTGTTAATAATTTATATTAAAAAGTTGTGAAAATTATTTTAACATAATAGCACTTTGTAACTGACACTTGACACTTTGACTATGTCAATAAATTTCAGACATCCTATATACAACCTGACACTCTTATTCACTAAGCTATGACATTTCTAAAAATAAATTAGGATAAAATCTCAGAGCCTCTATTGAATCGTCCCTGCAAGCTTTGCCATGCTTCTCTGTAACTAGTAACCTTTCACGTGCTAATAGCACCGATATACCCTCCAATTGTGCGAGATCTTCAGCAGTTATTGATCCGTTCTCTTTTAACTGTAAAATTTTCAAATGCAAGGAAATTAGTCACTTCAAAAGCTAGCATTTGCATTATCCACAGTTCTTACCAATTCCACTATGCGATCAGCAACAGCGTTATCATCGTGAGAGCGAACTTGAAGAACCATAACGCCACTATCAAAACTTCTCAATATAATTGGTAAATCTAGGGGTGCCAATTGTCTACTAGCATGTAATAAATCTTCAGGAGACAAAAGTTCTAAACCTCTCGCTCTATTTACACGGCAGTAAACATCTGTAAGAGTCATCATACCACCTGCTTCCTGTGAAATCAGTTATAACATTTTGTGATAACACTTCTTTTCACATTTCTTAAACATATAAATAGCAAACCTTTATTGGTTCTTCTAAGATGCATGCAAGTTGTTTTGCTAACTGCTTGAAATATTCATTGCTAGTCTTGTATGCATCTCTTGTTACTGGATCATCAATACCTAAACTCATCAGGTAAGATTTAAATCTGACAGTTTCATCCTCTGTTATATCTCCTTGTTTTGCCTATAATAATCCTGTATTACACTCCTGAACTTTCATCAGTCTTATAAGAAATTACACACATACTGAAAATCACCCTGATTTTAAGTGAAATTGTCTTGGAAATGGCTACCATATCTTTAGCCATATTTATCAATTTTGTAAGATCTTGAAAAGCCAGTGATATACTTTCATCAGTTTCTTTTTGTTTTTCTTGTAGGCTTCTTTCAATACCTATAATTCCTGTTCGTGTTTTTATCTGAGGTAGTACTTTAGAGTTGCCCTGATTGTTATTAGACGTATTTAAACTTATAATAGGATCTATTTTCCATTTTCCTTTTTGAATAGTATCAGACAACTGAGTTAAAAAGTGTGAGTCTAAACCTTCTTTAAATGATAACTTGATATAATTGAACATACTATTATCAGTTGGACCAGGCATCTTATCTAAGAAAAAGTTGGAAATTGAATATGTATATAATAATTGTGTTCTATTTATGCAATTTTATATCTTACCAGCGACAGGTTCAGAAAGATACAGCACAACCTTTTTACTACGTGTGAAGGAGAGTGGTCCAGAAGCTTCTTTTTCCATATAAACAATATATTGATGAGACAATGACAAACAGTTATTTCCTCCATTACTGGGCTTAATCCAAATTAATCGATGGCTAGTTAGAATTAGTTCGCCACTTTCGAAAGTTGTCTGTTGAACATTATTTCTGTAGTAGATATCTTTGATATCAATGTACTTGTCCTTTAGTCGTGGTACTTTCATATTAACAATGTTCGTACATAGTTTTTGTGATTACCTTAATGTCACCGTCATACAGATGCACAGCCACATCGCGTCTCACAAAATTTTCATTCGGCCTGAGTTGAGGATCAGCGTATTCAAATCTATTCATTATAACTTGTACGTCATATATTGTCGACTGTTATACACAAACTGTAAAAGATTAAAAACTTACTATCTACGATTGTTCATGCGTATACAAGTGCGAATCAGTGTAACTACAGTTATGTTTCAAAATTCACTGCCACAGTAAAATCTAAAGCACATGTGACGTGAATATAGATTTTTAGTTCTAACAGTACTTAGTCATGATATAAAAAGACAAGAGTGTATCATTATGGTAGTTTAATACAGTACATTAATTAAGTAGTATGTCTCAAATATAGCGCAAAATTCACTGTCTTTTTACATCATGGTTACTACAATACCAAAAAGATGCCTGAAAGCTGTCAATTTGAACTACTTTGTATTTCCATTTTTTAGTTTAAATTTTTGCTAAATCGGAATATTTTTAATACAGCTTCAACCACTGTCAAGAATTCTAAACCTCTGTAAACCTCCTGTCACATTCTACAATCCTGCTAATAAGAGTTAAAATTTGCGTCGTCCCGTCTTCTTAATAACTTCTTAAAAACGTCTTAAATAACGCCACTTTCTTTAACTTATATCTCTAATATGGCTAACTTATCGGCTGAGTCGGTATAACTCTCTCCTCGTAAAGCTTTGTCACTTTCTGTGATCCTGGTATGAAAGTTGAATTTATCCGCTGAAATTTATTGATAAATATTATCGGCAGATACTTAGCGCTACTTACTTTAATTTATCCTTTCCTAATACAACGATTTTATCGACTGTCAGTTTACCTCTCGCCTGGTAAAGCTCTTGTCACTTTCTGTGATCCTGATAATGAAAGTTGAATTTACCGACTAGAAATTACCGACATAACAGACATTTAGTGCCACTTACTTTAATTTATACTTCTCTTAATACATCTAATTTATCGACTGAATAGGTGCGCCTCTTTGCTATTTTTACCTCTCCTGGTAGTAAAGCTCTTTTTACTTTCTGCGATCCTGATAATAGATTTGAAATTTAGCTCGATTTTCTCGATGAAGCGGCTGACTTTCTCGCTTAAACTTTCAGCGAAAAATACTTATAACTCTCATATTAATCATAAAAAATGAATGAAATTTTGCATACAAAGACCTTAGATCTTGTACTATAAAATTAGAATAACAAAATTCCAAAAGTAATAAAAGTGTAAATATTATTAAAAATTTTGCGTAAGAAACCATTTACTTGAGACAACCCTTTGATTGGTCAAACACTGCACATCTCGGAAGTAATATACATTGGCCGCATTCAGCAGAACTCAGCGCTTAGTAAGCGCTTTATGCTTATTGTCTGTGATTGGTCTCTTCTTGTAAATCCACTGAAATATAAAAGTATATGCCAATGACAAGCAATAATCGCAAAGCGCTTGCTAAGCGCTGAGTTCTGCTGAACGCGGTCATTGTCGTCTTATATCACAGACATCTATATTATACACTAGACTGCTAACTCTTATAGTTTTCCTTATGTACAACTGATGCTTACGTAAAAGGATGCGCAAAGTGAATGCGCAGTATATCCACTATCTAACCTTATCTTTATGCCACTGCAAATCAAACTGCAAAAGTGATGATAACTGAGTCACATGCGACTTGTTTCTATGAGTTCGATTATTTTTCGAAAATATTGTTCTTAAATTGACCTTGTTAAGCCTTAGGCTATTTTATACAAATTAAAAGATTTAAATGTAGACTGGATATATGAATTACCTGTTTTCGATTCAAAAGCCAAACCAAATAAAAAAAAAAACATACAAATATTTTATATTACGATCATTTTGTGATAATTTTGTAAAAAAATGCCGAAAAATTGTGAAGTGCTTAATTGTCCAAACGTTGGCAATAAAGAAACATTTGTTCAAATAAAATTAAAAAATGTACTATAATTAATGCCAGAAAAATTTATATATAGCTTAGAAGGGTGACATCCATTTGACCACGGTACGATTGACCACAGTACGTTTGACCACGTACTATTGGACACGTACGATTCGACACGGTACGACTGACCACGGTACG
>QVNW01000989.1:0-30752 GCA_014825475.1 Pseudomyrmex flavicornis | reverse complement strand
ATACTCGCTCGGTTGAAAGCTCGTCAAAAAAAATGTTGGAGCGACAAAACAAAACCGACGTGGATGCGACGCGCATCCTCTCTGTGTACAAGATCGCGAAAGAGTTAATTCGGGATGCGCTAGTTTCGATCCCACGACTCCCGCATCAACAAACACAGTGGCATCGTTGATCGAATACGGTAGGAGCAGAGGTGAAGCGATCGCGCGAATAAGACACGCGCGGACTGGCCTAGAAGTAGTAAATTGGCCGGAGCCGCCTCTGCGCGCCTTGTGCTCTCCGCTTCTTCTACGTAATAGCGGCGATATCGGTTCAACGGCCATGCGAAATTAACTTTCTCCGCTCCGCGCGAGCAAGAAGCCTATAGAGGCACCACGGAGCCCCGCGTGCATTGCACCGCGTTACATCGAGTGTCGTGACAGAGGCGCGTTCATGGGCCTCTCTATCGACGACACAGCGATACCGGGAGAGGGAGTTTCGCGAAAGTCCGCCTCGATCGTAGACAACGTTTCAATATCCGAGAATTGTGTCGTGAAACGACACTTTTATTCCCGAGAAATATTCCGCGCGTAATCTCGACTCAGTTTTCTCCTCTCAATAAACAAATTTTTTACAATATAAAACATTCTTGTAAAAATGAAAAATTCATTTTTTTAATGTAATGTAAGAAGAAGGATGCAACTCTTTATATAGTTCTTTTCTAAAAAAAAAAAAAGACAGCGAATATCGATCGACGAGCGGATGTTTTTTTTTACACAAGTTTTGTTTTTTTGTATGATTTACTTAAAGACTGTAAGTAGAAATACAATTGTGTGTAAAACCTCGAGATTCGCTCTCTACGTTTGCGCAATTTCACGCTGCCTGCGGATATGTTTCGACTTGTAAAATAGATACACATGTGTGTGTTTGCATGTTACAACCGTTGAAAATGTTGTACGGAGCTCGAACATTAGAGAAATAAAACAAAGCAATGTTATATTTTTGTTGAATCGGAAAGAAGAGTTTGCGTGTCAGAAAGATCTGAAGTGAAAAGTTACTTCATAATTTTATACAAAGTCGTGAATGATTTAAAAATCATTTTGTTTTATGTATCAAAATATGGGAAAAAAAAAAAAAACTGAATCGTAAGATTGATTCTTATCGGATGAATTTAAATGATCTACAGGAAGAACGAAGCGAAAATTGCTTTATTTATGTACAAGGAAACATCATTGACAGACCCGTAGCGAATACGATTACGGACAGCAGCTGACAATCAGCTGAGCCGTAACGCATGAACGGCACTAATAAAGGCCTCTACAGCTGTGTCGTTCTCCCGCGGTGGCGGCTACGCGCAACGTAACGCTAAATATATGACAGTGGTGACGGTTACGAAATGTCAGACAGAATCGTTGGAGCAGTGGGTCAGTCGTGGTTGCATTTAACGCGCTGAGCAGCGTAAAAGCACACGACCTTCCGACAATTCTCGTTAACTTTATCTACAAAAAAACATAAACGTTATCTCACCAAAGATAACGTTTTTATTTGTCAATCACGACAGAACAAAAAAATGCATTAAAAAAAAATATCAAGAGAAAATAATTTTACAATTATTATAAATAAAATTATAATAAAATTATAATTGGTTAAAAAATAATTATCGCATGCTATAAGTTGAGGTTTTGTAAAAAAAAAAAAAAAAAAAAACTAAAACTATATATAATAAAACAAATATATGTCTTTTGTAAATTGTTTTTGAATTTAAATCACGATACATGTTGCTTATATTTCGAGCATGTAATTTATTTCTTACTTTTTTTATTGTTTTTTTTTTATTTAATTCGAATTTCCGCTAAAAGCTGTCTCCGTCTTTAAACCGCGGACTTTATCCTTCGACTTCTTTCGCGCTTTCATAATCCAGAACACTTCAGAGTCGGCGCCGCGAAAATAATATGCGATGGTGAATGATATAAATTCAAGTGTTGTCGCGACGAAATCCGAAAAGCGATAAACCTTCAAATTTAAAAACAAAATTTAAAAACGGAATCGAAGGTCGAACGCAAAACAGTCCGCAGTCATTTTCTTTTCTTGCATTGAGTAGATTTTATATCCGACTTGTTTCGACGTCGTCGCTCAACTCGTTTTTATTTGCGCGCGCGACTGTGGTCGCACATTAAGACAATAAAAAGTGCAGTAGCATTGCGTTCAAACTACAAACGTCGCGGTAAAATAACTCAGTCAGCAATTTGCGAGACATTCCCAGAAAAAGATAAGTTACGAAAAGATTGAAGAAAAAAGAGAGAGAGAGAGAGAGAAAGGGGACGACAATGCTCGCCGCAGAGCCCCGTGATAAACGTTGTCGCTTTCTTTCCTTCTCTCTTTTTTATCTTCTCCCAAGATACCGGGAGACCGTTCCACCGGGAGGCCGAAATGAGAAACAACATCGGGATTAGGCAAGATCGGAGCTTTTCGCGCCGCGCGGCGCGTGTCCTTTCACCGGCCGCGAAACGGGAAATAAAAGCGCCAAACGAAGCATCGAAGCGAGACGCCACTTTTCCGCCTCACGTGCAAAACCTGATGAAGAAACGGCGTTGTAGATAGGTATATACGAAAGTTCGCTGGCTCCTCTGCTGCGCAAATGACGCCGAGAGAGACGCGGAATATTACTCACTTGCTCAAGGTTACTGCGCGCTCCGTTCGCGGAGCGACCCGAGAAGCGCGCATTGTGAATGCACGTGTCGGTATATCTATACGTATTACTTCTCTCTGCCTTTGCGCGCAAGCCGCGTGGTCTGCACAGCCTTTGTTGCACAGAGTACCTCATAGCGATTCTCGAGTTGTTGCATTTTTTTTTTTTTTTGTTTTTATCGACGTGCAAAGCGAGAACGGAGCGACACTATTTGTGTGTGATTCGCATAATTGTTGAAGTTTATTTTTATTAAATGCGCCATTTGTAGCCGCAGCTTGGAAACATTTGCTTATGCAACTGTCTTGTTTTTTTTTAAAAGTAATTGTGATTTGGTTTTTTTTTTGCGTTAAAAATGCTATATATTATCAATAATATATCATCGAAGCGTCGATGATAAGCGATGATTTTGCTTATCTCGTCGTCGTGCAAACGCGGCTGATAGAAACGTCAGACGGAAAAAACGTCTACGAAAATAAATTATTTTTAAGTCGAACAACAAGCGTTCGCTCTTTGTTCGTTTCGATTCTTAAAAAAAAAAAAACGCGTCTCGCATCAGTGCGCGACAATTAAACCGATGTGTGTGAAAAAGCGGCGGCGAGCATTGACAACACAACAGTAGAAGAGAAATATACAGAGTGTTAACAGAGAGAGCAATTTTTCAGCTACAAAATGATAGAAATTTGTTTGATAAATTTGCGTTTCCTCAGTTTTTTCTTTCAATGAAACTTTGCCAATTACGTGCACGTGCAATTCACGGTATTAAACACTTTCGCTATTGCACAGCCGAGATTACGATTTACGTACTATCTCCGCGCGAAATTACCTTGAAAAATCAAGATCTTTTGTCTCTCAACAATTTAAAGACTCGTGAAAAAATGCACATTTACAACTAATTGTAAGTATTAAGGGCGCGGTACGAGCAGAATGTACGTACGCAATTACATGTACATATATATTTACTTTTTCTCGTAAACTTGTAAATTAATAATACACACGGAAATTCGAAATTAAATTTAACATGCGTGGTAATTTACATTAAATTTAATTCGAATTTCCACATGTATTAATTTACATGTTTAAAAAAAAAATATATATATATATATAATTGCACGAGCCAATTATGTCCAATTATACATATATATATATATATATTTTATAAATATTTATTTAAACAATATATATATATATATACATATACATGTTTAAAGTCGATACGACAATATATATATACAATATATATACATATATATATATTTTGTACATGTATATATATATATATATATATATATTGTTTAAATAAATATTTATAAAATTGAACATATTGGCTCGTATCGACTTTAAACATGTTACATATAAATTTATAATTCAGAGAAAGTTCTTGATTTATTATTTGGTAAAATTTACATAAATATTTTTTCTTTCTCAGTGTTTTTATTTTCTCTTTCTACGACAAAATAAAAGTCCGTGTATAATAGTTTCTGGAACACCTAGTGTGTACCACCGGATGGACCGTTCACTAGAACGCTATACACATTCTGAGACACCTCTCCCTTCTTCCAAACACAAGCTAGCTGTGCGTTTTAATGGCCTGCTGCTGCGTGTTACAGATCAGCGGTGGCTTTTGTGCGAGCGATACACGTGACAATGCATCGAGAAACGAGTTGGCTGCAAACGCGCAAAATTCAACAAACGGATATACAATGAGAGCGTCGTTATATCTATTCGTATTGAAAAAAAAAAACAAAAAAAAAAACAAACGATATCTAAACATCGTGAAATTCGCGATATAAGAGATGTAATAAAAATAATCAGTATTTTATTATCAGAAATATTTGGTGACGTATGTTGCTCCGGTTTTTTTTTCTTATTTTTTTTTCTCGATTGTTCTTCGATTATAAATTTTGATAACGTGTATCTGATGAATTCGCGGTTATCTTTTCTCCTTGGTTTTTTGTTTTTTCATTTATCTTTTCGCAAATTCAATTTCTCACTCCCGTTACAGTCTACATCGCGACTTACAAACGAATGCTTTCTGCAGAAATGCTCGAAGTAGCCGGTGCAACGCGGAATCCACTTTCTTTACCGCGAAAAGGAAGTTTCGTATATTCATCCGGTAGAAAATCTCTTACAAAGTCACGCCATAGCGAACGGAAAAATTTGTATCTCGGTGCATACGCATTTCTCCGACGTGTATTAACAAGATAAATTATATAGATATCTTAGTTACATGTAATCTGCGTAATTTGTTCTTGGACTCGGTTTGATTACTGGATGAAAAATAAATACATTTGTCGACTTGATTGACGACGTCAAAGTTACACTCGGTTAAAGAAGTTGAAGAACTAATTAATAAAACATTAATAAAATATTTCATTAATTATCGTTTTATTAATAAAATATTTTTTTCTGATTTTTTGTAAGTTCTAAACTTTTCTGTTTTTTTTTTTTTTTATATGCATCTATAAAAGTGAGAGATTACGCTGTGAAAAATGCACAGGAAAGCTCGTCGAGTTCTGATTTTTTTTTTTTTTTTTTTTTTTTTTTAAGCAATAAAATGTGCCTGAAATATTCGTAAACCTACGCGTAGCGTAACTTATCGAAACGTATTCTTCTCTAATTAATTTAAACATCCGTGTGTTTATAATATACTTCTCTCATTTACATAACACGTCTCTCTCTCTCTCTCTCTCTCTCTCTCTCTGTACCGACTGAATATCTATATGCAAAAAAATGCTTTAATGCGTCGCGAGGACTCCGTTGCACAAAAGCATTATAAATTATCGCGAATGAAAGGAGTGTGTTGTCGATGGGTCGTGAAACTGATTAGATCTCAAGCAGCAGCTTTGAGACAACTACTACGCGTGTTTGTGAAATGACGCGTTGTAGTCGATTGCGTCGTAAATGTCAAAATAATTTGAGCGCGCCGTCGAACTTGGGGTTGCGAATAAATTTTTGCGTGCAAATGCGTCCTTAGAGATAAGAAATAAAAAAAAGTCTCTTTTGTGCGTTCGTGCTTTCACTTTTTTTTTCTCTCAATAAAGTAGAAACAATATATACAAACGAGTGTGTATATTTCGCAAGAGAGATCATTTTAAATTAAACGCAAAAACATATCTCCGTTTCGTCAAAAATTCAATAAATTCTGTTTTACAGTACTGTATAAAAAATTTTGCACAAAGTCAATTCTCTTGACAAATTTCATCAGAAAATAGAAAATCCGTCGAAATTCGCAATTACGCACAGGAAATTGATCTCTCAACTTCGTAATTTGTCAGCCCGGCCAAGGTTGGCAAGCGCGGTGTAACACATGCTCCTTGTATTCTCTCGCACGCAAATTGCAATCGTAATTTAGAGACGCTTTTGCCAGTAAGTGCGCGCGCGCGTTCGTTCAAGTTGCGTAAGTTGCTAAGTGCAATGGCGTGAATAAGATTGACGAGTTATGTACGAGTTAACGAGAGAGATCGTGTAATTGCTCTCGTTATATGGAAAAAAAAGAAAAATAATAATAATAATTTCTCTCTCTCCTCAAGTCTCCGCAGTTTAGGTCTTTCAAGTTCTTATTCACATATTTACCCGTCATCAATATCGTAAGTACAAACAGCACATGTCGATGCAATAATACAATGACGGATTTGAACAATTGTCGTTTATTTATTTATTTTTTTTTTTTTTTCCCCATCACTGTTGTTTTACCGCGACAAAAGCGCGAGCCGGTGTTAAATGAGTCGCTCTGTAGAGCAATGTAAACTCCACTCTCGTTTCCCGCCACAGGCATCTCGCAGTTAGATCTAACTGTTGATACCGCTCGGCGGATGTGCAATCATCAACGCAAAAGACGCGATCGCTTCCTACAAAACCGCGGGCGTTCAATCTCCATGCCAAAGCTCGTCCGTTTTTTACGACAGAGACGACGCGCGACGAGTGCGAAAAAAAGAGTCTCGCATGAAAAGCCTTGTATGTAATGTATTACACATGCGTCGATTGGTGTCAACAGAGTCGGGATCCATATCGCCCAACCCTTGGACAAAAGGCTCCGTTAGAAAAACCCCCAGAAGGAGAGAGAGAGAGAGAGAGACGCGCTCTTTCTCAGCTGCGAGTGTCGTTCACAAAAAAAAAAAAAAAAAAAAACACGCAAACGTAATCGTCAGTTGCGCGCGTGTCGCAGAAGCGTGACGGGATTCGCGGTCGGGAGCGCAATCGTCGCGCACGACTTCCGTATGGCGCATAAGAGCGCGCGGAAGCCCCCCCGTGCGCGTCGACAAAGAGACGACAATAACATATATATATATATAGGTACGTTATGTACATTAAGAAGAGATGTTTCGAGAATCGCCTGTCGAGAATCGTGTCAAGGATCGGAGGATAGACGAGCGATAAAGACGAGCGGGAATTTCCCAAGTCTCGCGTTTGCGCTTTTTTTTTTTTAATTTTTACTCACTGTGTTTGCGCGTCAACTCTTTCGGTCCACCACCTTTCTCGCACGGGCCGCGCTCCGCGCCCGTTCGCCGCGGTGTCGGAGTCGTCGCACACACAGTGGGTTATCTCGTTCGCATTCGTTCCTCGGACGGAGCCAGGCGCGGGCGGAGACGATAGGATCTTTCCCCGCGCTTCGTTTTTTTTTTGCGTCGCGGATTCACGGCGTCGCGCGAACTCCGACGTGCGTCGTCGTCGTCGTCGTCGTCGATGTCTCGTGCGGAGTGGAGTTGTGCGCGGCGGACGCGCCGTTCGCCATCCAGCGTTGAACTGGTTCCTTTGTTTAGTAAACAGAAACAGCTGAGCGGCCGACGGTGGAGGTGGTGACGACGACGGTGAAGGCGGCGGTATCGCGGCGGTCTAACGTTATCGACCACATCGCGCGTGCGCGCGCGATGCCCGTGCGACGACGACGGTCATGTGGTACCACCGCTTGGGAAAACGGGGTCTTCATCGCAGCAGCGTTCCGCCGATAATGTATAATACATAAGAGAACGCAACCAATCACTTTTGTAACGCCGAAATTTTTCCGGGTTTTTTTTTCTTATTAAATTTTGACGAATTTTAAATTACCCGTGTCTCAAAATAAAAAAAAAAGAATGAATTTTTTAGTGAGTTTTTAAACCTTGTAATTCGCGTTGTGCGACAGTATTTATCATTTTGTTAGACTGTTCAAGCGATTTGTATAAATTATTGTATTTAGACACTGAGAAAGACTCCAAATTTGGAGTCGAAACGTCTGTTTCAATTATTTCAACAAAGAAGTTTATTGACCCGAAGATCTGGTTTTTACCTCGGTATTGGCCACTTTCCATTATAATATTTTACGAGGAAGATTATTCAAGTTAAAATAAAAATGCTCTCGAGGTAAAGAAGTATCTAATTTTACGAAGAATATAAAGAATTGTCTATAAATTTTTTCACGCAGCAATTGCGAGAGTCAAATAAAACTCGACGGCTTTCAATAGCGAAGAGGTACAAGACGATCTCAAAAATAAATAAATAAAACAAGAAAACGCGCGCAAAGCTACTTATATTTTTATGATTAATTGTGTGAAAATCACTTCGAAATTTCGTTTAATATTTAACTTTTTTTACTTCGGATAATAGTTGAGTAATTCACGAGCGTTAGATATACACATGACGCTCACGTCATAAAAAATACACAAGATTGCGACAAGATTCTGCAGCTACCTATTCATCGCAAATTCATTAAAACGAAATCTTGAACACGCCCCAAAAAACACACACACGTGTACAATTTTGTCGTTCAAAAGAGAAAGAAACACATGCGACAAACCGCAAAATGTGAATTTAAATTTCCTTGCGTGTCACACCGCGCACGTTGTGCGCACAAAAAAGAAAAAAAAACGTATTAACTAAAGGAGCGGTCACACACAAGAAAAATGAGGTTACATAAGACGCGCGTCATGTCACGCGTATGTATATTTTAAATACGTTTTCACGTTCTTATCTTGTAACTTACGGAAAATGCGAATCGTCGGAGGAACGTTGCGCGAGATTGCACGATCGAGCGCGTGTGGAATTGTGTTTGCGGATGTAAATTTTTAAGAGTGGAATAAAATCGCGGAGAGATTGCGAAAAGGTTACACACAAAAAATTTATAGACGTTTCCGAAAACAAATGTTCGTGATAGATGAGCGAAGAAAGCGAACAATCGTGGTGTTGTGGCATGGAAATAGTTTTTTTTTTTTTTTTTGTTTTAAGATATTTCACTCTTCTTCTTCTGGTGAATATACAATCGTTATAATATGGGAAAATACAACTTCAGACGTGCTTGATATATTATCATCCCTTAAACAATGTTATATTATTTATCGATACATAGAATTTATCGTTGGTATCATTAGCTAACAGTATTACACTTATTTCGTCTCTGCCTTTAAAAGTGGTCTGTTACGCTCTCTCTCTCTCTCTCTTTCTCTCTCTATTTCTCTCTCTCTCTCTCTCTTTTTCTCTCACTGTCACTCTCTCTTTCGTACTTAAAAATTATTATATACGTGCCAAAGAAAAGATGCTTGAACCGCTTCTACCGTTCGCTTTGTGTAATATACGTCACGCACCATTGCATTACCGATTAAAGTGACAGTTGTTGTTTACGCGTGTAGTAAAGTAACATCAAACGCAGTTTTACGCAGCGCGCATATATTCACAAGCTAATGAGATATCAGATGTTACTCTCTAGATTTTCTTCGCAATTATTTGTTGTTATTCCGCTCGAGGAGTGTCGCGCGGTGCGGTTTGGATAACAAATCAAGAAACCGGAACGAAAAAAAAAAAAAAAACTCTTTCTCTATCGCGCTCTACGTCACTCTCTCTCTCTCTCTCTCTCTCTCTCTCTCTACATTATACAATCCGCTCTGTGATTGATTTTCGTTAATTTCGCGGACTTGGTAGGACTCAAAACGCGCGGGAAATGTACATATACACGTCACCCGAAGGCTGTAGCAGTTTCTATCGTCCGTTTGATTTTTTTCCGCGAACGATAGAACGCGCTATAGTCCTCAGAATATATGAGGAATAGAGTTGCGCGAATTACCATCGTAAATATCCCGTAGCCGCGTCGTCACTTAACTTATGGGTTCGCGTCACACTGTCAGATGTCACAAAACATTGTCGACATCTCAGCCAGTATATTGCGTATATTGTAATATAGGTATAAAACGCTCAAAAACGCGAGATTTACGTGAACTATCGTGATTCGCTGTTCTTCAAACGAAATTGTTTTTTTGAGAGAGAGTTTCAGTCTCCAAAAACCTCTGTTGTATTTCCTGCACACTTCACGTTTTAGCGTATTAGTAGATAGATGTGTACACACAAAATATCCTGTTGCAAGTCAACGCGAGTTGTGTCCACTCTCGCATTTATGACTCTGACAATGAGAGAGTGAAAGTTTAATTTAAGCGAGTTTTGTTCGGATTTTTTTTTAGATTTTTCTCGATAAAAAGTCGCGTTCAATAATTTGTCGTATTCTCTTTTAATAATTTAGAGAGTTGTTTTTGTTAACTCATCCGAAGAGAAAATTTGAACGACAACGCGTACTCTCTCTCTCTCTCTCTCTCTCTCTCTCTGCGTGTTTGATTATTGTTATTTGTGAGAGATACTTTTTAAATTTAGAAGATACTTTTTTAAACAGAATATTTCTCCGATCTATCTTCTTCAGTTGAGAAAGCACACAGGAAAGCTTCTGGCTTTAAAGAGAATATATATACTTGAATTAAACTCGCGTGTGATATATTTTTACTTTCATATGCGAGACATCGTGTGCGACAAGAAATGTGTCTCTCATTGATAAATTGGTCAAAATTGTTGCGTGTACGACGACGTACGACCGCGAAAACTCTCACGTGTGCTGCTCTGTAAAAAGCTTTGTGTGAAGTTAACGATATGTAATGTCAAGTTGTTTATTCGATCGTGTTATACATAAACTATATTTGTCACGATGGAACACATTCATCTCGGCGCTGTTGGCGTGTGTTGAATATAACTATCAATCTATATATATATATATATATTTGTCGACTAACCCTTAAATGTTATCATCCCACTGTAACACGTTCATTGTCACAAGCAACGTGAAATTGCGTAATCAGTAATTTTTTTTTTTCTTTAAATCATCAATAATGCGTATTTTAATTTCAAACATTTCAATTCTGCGGTAGATCTTGGACAGTTCAAGAACCTATCCGATGCGCACAACATCTGAACACATTTCGAATTTCGTGAAATTCAATCGTCTTTGGCAAAGTTTTCTTGTGACAACTTTTTGGTTCTTCACAATAAAACACACAGAAAACAACGTTTTCGCAAAATTGACGTGGCAAGACTATCGACTATGTGTTCAGTTACGCTTAAGAAAATCGCACAGCGGATTGAATACATGGACGAGAACAGCGTAGCTTAGCAGCGTGTATATATATAGTTTTGTTTTTGTTTGCAAAATTAGTACGAAGCTCTTTTTATTTGCTCCTCCTAATGCACATACAGTCGCACAGTAAAAAGCGCAGCATAGCTGGAACAAAGCTCATCCAAGCGATGATTTCATTTAAGGGTGGCGATTCGCGCGTGGTTGAGAATTTCTACAAAAGAAGCGATACACATTCAAAAACACACACACGTTGATCTTTCATCCACACGTCACGCGCGCCTTCACGCGCGAATTTCCTTACACGTGTTCCGCTTTTCTCCTTATTTGCTATTAAGTATCATATTATCGTTTCTCACAAAAAAGCATGACTAGACTTTTGTATCTTTACAGACTTTCTTCACCTGTACAGAACATTTGTATTTTTCTTCAATTTACGGTATAGGGACAACGGCTATATACTTATTAATCTACGGCTTGTTGTATTTTTTTTTGTTCTTTTTTTTTTTACAATTGCATCTCTTTTTCGTGCGTGCCAAGTTGAGTCAACAGGGTTTATACATATATCGTCTACAATTTTTCTTCTGTTTCCTATAATGCGTATGGAGATAAATAATGCTTTTTTTTTTTTTCGAGGATGTCGATCGAATACGCACACGTTTTATATATATATATATGTGTGTGTATATTGCAATGGAGAGGGGGGAGGGTTGTGATGCTAATCTCGTCAGACAAATGTGTCTATTTTCAATATTATATTATATAGTTAACATCAAGCTACGCTTCTCTCTCTCTCTCTTTTTTTTACAGAAGTAGAGAATACCATCACATTTCACAAAACTAATTCGAATTTTGTATATATATATCGTTACCGCTATGATGAGCCTTTAGGGGATTTTAACAAATTACGTGATTGTATTAAAATACAGTTGTATATAAATAAAAGTAACGAGTTATATTGTATAATGCATCGTTCGTTAAGGTGTAATAGATTGTTCTTCGACACTTTGTTTTTTTTTTTTTTTTATAACATTCTTTCAAAATGCGCGTTCCTTTAATTCTTTCCTTTCCTTCGAGATAGAAAAGCTATTTTTAGAGAGACGAACATGGATATAGAACCACAGTAACATGTGTGTTAAGTATCGACTTTTCTTCCTCTCTTCCTCTCTCCACATTGTATGTTCGAAAAATCTCCTCATTGTTTTTCCATAAAGTTCTCGCGCACATAATTCAATTCTCCTCTTCGTTAATCGCACACATTCTTTCTTTCAAAATTACTGGCAAACATGCGACGCTTATTCTAAGCTTATTTATCCTTTCCTAAAATTTATACATGCAACGTTTAACTGTATTTATGCTTTTTTTTTTTTTTTTTTGCTTATTGTTAGATACACGAACGCCGTTCTTGGATCGCACGACGGTACGATTTTACGCATATTTTGAGATCACGAGCTGGAAACGTCACGTCTTGGTGCAAGCTTTTGCGAGAAAAATCTTGCCCAAAGTCCGTTCGAGAGATATTTTTTTTTTTTTTTTTTTTTTTTTTTTTTTTTTAAACGAGCGAAGGAGCGTTAAATTCTGATTTAGATCTGCGAATTTTTGCTTGCGCACATTTCTTTAAAATAATCGGCAATAAAATACATTAAATGTTTCTAATTTCTGCAATAAAGATGTATCTTTACCAAAACAACTTGTTGATATACTGAATGTACATAGATTTGAAAAATGTAATAATTAGTGTATAACAACTTATATTTGTAATTATTAATACAATGATTAATATTTAATTTGATAACAGTAGTAAGAGATAAAATAATATTTTTTTTTGGACGATGTTGCATTGATTTTATTTCTCTCTCTCTCATATGCATATTTCTTATAAAATATATTATTTTCTTTGTCTCTAAATTTACCGTTTTTTTTTGTCGCATCAGTTTTCTCACAAACATGTGATTATTAAGACATTCGAGAGGACTACAACGTCGTCAGTCTGATCAGAATGGCAATCAACAACTAACTAGATGTGCTCGATCTCTTACGCCCGAACTGCTTCTGCGATTGTTTACAATTTACATTTAACAAAATACATTTTCAAATTTCCTTAAGTCTAAATCTCTTATCGCCTAGCGTGCGATCGTCGGAACATATCGTCCCGTCCGTATCCGCACGACTTCCTTAACTATTATGGACTAGAATCAACTCTTTTGTCCTGTCGTGCAGGTTGAGAACGTGAAAACAAAAAATTGCAAACACAACTGAAACTTACGTTTTTCTCTAATCGTTTATATATATAGATAGATATCTTACGTACAAAGTTACTCTGTTATTATTTTAGATTATACATGTTAGTAACACACGATTACAAGGGGATGACCTCTTCAGAGATTTCTCTCTATTCTTCGTACACGTACGAAGTCTAACTGTTCCTAATTTTTTTTTTTTTTTTTTTTTCTATCCTATCTCAATAGCTGCTTGGTACAGCCATCGATACAGCCATTAGATACTTAATTCTATGATCTTTCGATTTATAGTCTTGACTACTATACGCGTTTCATGACACTTTGACATATGTAGCCGATCGCATAATAAATAAAAGTAAAAAACGATAAAAGTAAACGAAACAGAAATCTTCTAAATTACAATTTTTATCCTTTGCCTTGTGGCAAGGATAAAACCGCGGAAACAAAAAATTTTAAATCCCTAAATGAAACTTGCGTTTTTTCTCCGTTAGTTGTTCATATAAGATATCTCTAAAGTTATTAAAATTATTATAAATTATACATATATTACGCGGAAACAAACAAAAATTTTAATCGTTAATGAAAAACTTGCGTTTTTTCTCCGGTCATTTATATAAGATATCTCTCTAAAGTTATTAGAATTATTATAAATTATATAATTGTTACATACACTATTACAGAAATATCTCTTCAGATATTTCTCTCTGTTATTTGTTAAGTCTAATTATTCTTAATTTTTGGTATCCCCCGTCAATGGCTTTGTTGCGACGTACAACCATTTAGTACCTTAATTCTACTTTTTTTTTTTTTTTCTATCTACTCTTTATACTCTTTGGTTTATTAAGCTTTATCTGAATGCTGCTTTTGCCTGCATGTCGGCAATGTCAGCATGCCGATCGTAAAATATTAAAAATAAAACGATAATAAAACAGAAACATCTTCTAGACTACAATTTTCACGAAGAGTGAGATGCACATCCTTTGGTCTGTCGTGCAGATTGAGAGAGAGAGAAACCTTTCAAAGATTTCTCTCTAGTTATAGTTTTTTTTTTGTGCACGATGCCACCAATTATTCTCATTCCTTGTTATTCTTTCTTGTTATCAATAACAGCTGTGTGTTTGCACTGCTATTAGAGTTACTTAAT
The DNA here is from genome assembly GCA_014825475.1 of Pseudomyrmex flavicornis. Lineage (NCBI taxonomy): Eukaryota > Metazoa > Arthropoda > Insecta > Hymenoptera > Formicidae > Pseudomyrmex > Pseudomyrmex flavicornis. The sequence continues at coordinate 16,343 of QVNW01000989.1, read as the reverse complement.
TCTAATTATTGTACATGTTTTAGCCTTGCCTTGCGAATTGTGTCAACATGTTGGATTATTGATAAGGATGAAAACTAAAACGACAACGAAACAGAAATCTCTTGAACCGCTTTTGCAATTTACTATCTGATACGATCTGTGTACTGTTTAAACTGTTTTTAAATACTAGACTCTTATACAGTCTTTGAAGTCCGTTACACAGACACACACACACACACACACGTACACATCAGAGTCATACTTACATGCGCAACAACAGACACTCTTATTATAGAAATATCTTACTTACATTATTATTATTGTTATCTACACGTTGTTCTAAAAGATGGATAATGCATGAGTAAACGTTGATTGATAATTAAATATCTATTTTTTTTTTTTTTTTTTATGTCGCTAGCCAGATAACATTATGCATAGATCATTTATTAAGCTCAAACAATGAGATATGCTCGCATCGCGTCTATAAAACGAATAACGATATTTAACAAATTCATTGCCTTCTGATTGCAGCGACGACGTAATTATAGCCAGTGTCTTTTTTTCCTCGATGATATTTAAAATTTATCATCCAACTCATCAATATTTTATCATCAAACTCATCAATATTTGACAATTGTTGCCTTATGAGACTTCTGCTGCGTGACTGTGTGTGATGTGCGTTTTGAAAATTTATAATATTTATATACAATCTAACGAAACTTTAAAATATTCCGAAAAATAAAGTATTTACAAATGAAATATTTCTATATAATACAGATGTCTTGGTTCAATTTGCACAAATGGCACAGAAGATGGCGCTGAAACGATTGAAATAATTTCTAATTGAAAAATTTATTCATGTTTTTTTTTGTTGTTGTTGTTGTTGTTGTTGGACTTTTTAAGAAAGTGCACAATGCGCGGTTTGTTCTCATCAACAATGGAGTTTCAACGCCGCAGTCGTCCGTAGGAACGTACATCGATGAGTTCTCTTTGAAACGCCACGAATATTTAATATCATGAGCACAAAGCTTTTCATCGCGAGTGTTCTAACATCTTAATGGGCTAAGCGGAACAGAAAAAACGGTACTGGGTATTGTCCTTCCTTTTCGAGTTAGTTTTTTTTTTTTTTTTATTTACTTGTCATTAATCACTATATGCTGCGCGCGAATGCGGAACAGAATGTTTCATGAATCGTCGTCCGCTCGTGGGATTATCTTGCAATTGAAAGTGATTCCAACGAGATCAGATTTTTTTCTGATCTATCGGACCTATCGGAAGTGAAACTAACGGCATCGGAATCCGCGAAATTCTTAGCTCGATGCAAAAATTCATTGCGGTGCTCATCGATCGTGACAACAGAGAGAGAGGGATAAAGAACAATAATTCGGTATCTCGATTTCAAATTACCGTTTTTTAGCGAATATTACGACTGTCAATCAACTTGATTGACGGTAGCTGTGTTCTCCGTATCGAAGTGTCGTGCTTGCACAAATTGATTTTCAACATTTTCCGATCTGGTTTTTTTTTTTTTGTCTTTTTCTATTCGTAACGAGTTTCGAATAGTGACGATTACCTGCCGTTAATACTGTAAGTTATTATTGCTCAGACTGTTACGCTTTCGCACTCGTAGGTGACGATTACCTGCCGGTTAATTAATACAATCAACCAACCATCGGCGACTTACGAAACATACCTTAAAGCGCGTTTACACGAGAGTTCGATTTTTGTTGATTCAACCGCTTGATGTGTTGAATTGAAAAGCAATTTGAACATTTATTTGTCATCTGTGCAAAGTAATGTTTAAACATTATTTATCAGACATTTCGCCTAGATGAAGGAGCGTTTGCATTTTTTCTTCAATTTTCTTTCAAATCTGTCCATTTAACCAAGCAATTGAAATCAAACAAAAACACAAACGCGCATGTCGAAACGCGCTCTTACGACCGATTCGCGCGCATTTTCTCTCTCTGTATACAGATTAATAACATACACACACACTGTTATAGTACCCACATGTCTTCACCTCTTTCTTAAACGACTAGAGTCGGCCGTGCAATTTTTTACTCTACACCGATTTATGTAACGCGGCGTTCTCCTTCTAGTTGCTTTTTTCTCTCTGTCTCTTTCCTCTTTCGGTACGTGCTAATTACAACATGAGCGATCGATTGAACATTGACCGATCATCCTCATTATTCCGAGGAATCGGAATCGGATTCGGCTGGCGTGTCGGACACTTCGCTGTGAGCTTCGGGCGTGCTTTCCGGGATCTTCTTCGCCAACGTCGCCGTGACGTACGCACCCGGTCCTTCTCCCTGCGTATGTTCGATCCCCACTCTAAGGAACATTAATTAAGAAACATTTTTGTTTCACACGCAACGTAACGTTTATAATAACATATCTCGATGTCTCGAAAAACAAAAAAACGTACCTGTATTCGTGACGCGATAAGTTTCGAACGTACTTCTCCGGAGGTGCGTCGCTGTCACTGTTCTGGAGACTGACACTCCTCGCGGTCGTGTGGGACACCTGTGTCGCCGGCATCGTGAACTCCACGTAACAATATTCCGCGAGATTATCGGGGATCTGGTCGTAAGAGGTGAGAGCCATACGACAGACTAGCTGATGCGTTGTGTACGCGCCTGGAAATAACCGCCGCGATTTAACCGCCGAAATTGGAGCAGAGCCAGCGAAGCTGCGATAGCCCGTGCGATAATTTAAACGCGCGATATATTTAAGACGCGTGTTTTCGCGCGGCGTTTTACACACTGCGGCTAGAAGAAAGGAAAACTAAATGCCCGCTTCCGCATTCATTAAGTTCCAAGAACTTTTTAGTATCGCAAAATGTATGAAAATAAAATTAATGGAAAATTATTTTTTTTTTCCGCATTATATTGACATTAATTATAATATAAAAATATAAAAAATCTTCAGGTTTAATCCTATGTGCAATTTACGTTATTTGACTGGAACAATTAAGCAACAGATACCTTGACCCTCCTTCGGCAATCTCGGCATCCTCCACACGATAGCGCGATGCTGATGTTCGTATTTCGCCTGACCGGACGTGACCTCCATCAGTTGCGGTTCCAACGTATCGACCGCGCCCAAAAATCTCTCGATACCCTTAATTTTTCCGGTTCGTCTGTGAGCCGATTTCACCGAACCGTATCGGAAATGCTTCTCCACTCTGAACAGGTAAATCCAACACTCGGGTATCGGGAAGCGAACCATCACGTCCTCGCACGGTATTTGGCCCAGTTTTCTGGATGCAAAACCCGGCACGAGAATATCCGCCCTAAGCTCCACCTAACAACAACGTGGAGAAAGGGGTCAAGTGCGAAGACCGGAGAGTGTGTCATTATGGAAATTCGTTGAATGTCGAAAAAATACAACATGTAAAATTGGCAGGTTCTCTTGTCTTATTCAAATTATTATGAGAAAGTTATGTGTATATATCGTGTATATATATATGTTTGCGATTATAAAAGTAAAGACCTACCTTGTTCCCGGTAACGCACATGACAGCTTTTAACTGAAGCGGCAATTCTCTGTTTTTAGGCGGTCTTACACGGAATCGCATCAATTCAATGTAACATGCATCCGGCGGCTTAAACCTTGGAGTATGTTAGTTGGAGATTAATTATATAAATTTTTATGAGGATTTTTCATATGAATTAATTACGCAACGTGTTTGTTAAGTTAGAAATTCAATTCGGAACATTGCACCGTGCACTATTTGTGCGACAAAGATTCTTAAGCGTTGTTAGTTATTCGCTCGACAAAATTCGCTTGTTATTAGCAGAGATATATCGTAGCAAAATTCTAATCTCACGTACTTTATTATTCGCGACTTTTCGTACTCGTCCTCCTGTACGCACGAATGAAATTCGACCTTTTCCAGGCGAATCCATTCCTCCGTTACGACCGGAATAATGTCGTGTCTGCCGACGACTTCTTTGCCCTGTCGCCACATATCATTTATTCCTAATTCCACGTCAGGCATACCTGTAAAGAAATTTTTCGCAATATTGTTCGCTTTCTAAGTTCGGAATAGAGAGCGGCCAAGAAGGCCGCAATTTTAATTGGGTGAAAATGTAGAGAATGTGTCTTGTGAAAAAAACAAAAAATAAAATAAAATAAAATTGCAATGCACAAAATCGCAACATCTGTGCGCGATATCTACCAGAAAGAAATCCCAGGAAGAAAAGACGAACACGCGCGATCTGCTTGTCCACGTGACCTTCCGTGTTTTGCTCGACATAGAGCTCATCCACGACCGTTATCTGAACCTCTTCCATTTTGTAATTTAGCGCTCGGTCTCGGTGTGCCTGCAATTTGAAGAGAGCTTCCTCTATGGCGCAGGAGAATTGTTTCAGGTCTTCGTAATTTTGGGAACCGAGTTTGAATAACTGAGAGATCTGCGCATAGAGTACAAAAAATCATTTATTCGACATTTTGTGAAGTATATATCTTCGGTATTAAATTAAATCAATTATAATTTGTGTGGTAAAAAAAAAAAATTAATCGAGTTTACCTGAGGCGCGTGTTCAACAGGAAGACCTAATTTTCGCAAATCGCTCCCAAACTCTTTGACACCTTGATAATCCCCTTGTATAGCGTACGCTGCGAACTGACTTAGCTTGTTCGTGAGTCGTTCCGCCTTCGTGACCTGGCCTGGTCGCACGCCAGGTCTCTCCTTGTAGAAGATATATTGCAGCTTCACCGTAAATATCTTGCCGTACTGATCGAACTGCTGGGCGCCGATGTCGGACACCGAGTAACAAGGAAGCAGAGGTAATTCCTGGAACGGATCTTTGTCGTCTTTGTTGTTGAACAGCTGCAGAATCGGATTATCGCCCTGATACGTCAATTTGACGAATATCTTCTTCCAGAATCGTTGTCCCGTTATCTTCTTTTTGTTCGGCTGTCGCAACTGCATCTCCCAACCTTCGCCGATGTAGATTGATCTCGGGAAGTCCTCGAGAGGCTGACTGACGTCCTCGTCGAACAAAGGAGTAGGGGGAGTTTCCTGGTGAACATATATTTTATTCCAATTAGATACATATGATATATGCATTTAATTTATATATAATTAATATTATTGTTAATATATTATATTAACGAGAATTACCTGAGAATCTGTTCTTGCCATTTCAGCCGCCTGAACCGTTTCAGATACCGCAGCATCTTGCGCATTTCCGGATTTATCAAAGGGATTGAAACGCGGCGAAGTATCCGCGTATGCGGCCACCTGCGGGCTTTTCGGCGGCGGAGCTAACGTAGGTACTGGTCCACTTTCCGTTGCCATCGTCTGATCTCCTTCTTTCGGTCTTAAATAAATCATAGATAAATTTGTTAGCACACACACACACACACACACAAATATAAATAATAAATAATAAATAAAAACAAATATAAATAATATTTTACATCGCAGTTTTGAGTTGTGGTAACTAGAAAAATACCAGAAAAGAGTTGATGATTCTATAAAAAACGCTATCATCAAAAAATGTTCAAAGAGTTTTTTATATCTGCGAGATGAGAGAAAGAAAAAATCTTTGTTTTACCCACTTGATAAATACACTGAAATCTGGTCCCTCATCCGATTCTGCGGATTCAGATCTTTTTACTGTCGTGTCCAGTGGTGGAGCTGTCATACTCAGGAAGGAATCGAAACCGTCAGATTCTCCGAAACCGGTGACTGCCGTTTCCGAACCGCCTATTGACGAGTCTCCCCAGACTAAAGAAGAAGAACATTATCGCAATTAAATAAGATTGCACAAATAGAAATTTACAATTTTATTCTATTTAGTTCGCTCACCGTCGCTGGAAGTATCCATAGCGGTCGGTCCACCAAATGCGTCCAAGAAAGGATCTCCGCTAGTGGCTTCCGGTTCAGCGGCTTTGTCGAACTTGGACGCGAAAGCGTCGAACGAATCGCCGGTCTCTTCGATCGCCTTCGTCGTGGACGCAAAGTTATCCAATTGTTCTCCAGGTCGGTAAGCTTCGGTTCCGGGAAATTCCGTTGTTGAGATCGGACTGGTCGGAATAAGACCGCTGCTGACATCCTTTGCCAGCTCTCCGAAGTCACCCAACAAATCCGAGGCAAAGACATCTTGGGTAGGCTGCGTGACTTCTGACGTAGTGAACAGGGGTTGAGTGGTCGCTGCGGTTGCGAAAGGTGTGGATGTAGTTTCGGCAACGCCAAACGGCGTCGTTGTAGTTGTATCGGTCATAGAGAAGAAGTTTGCGTCAGCGCTAGTGGAAATTTGTTCTGTTCCTGTAAACAAAAAAAAATAGAAATTATAAAAAATAACAATAATTTTAGCTTATAAAAAAGAAGAAAATTTGTTAAAGCAACCTTGAAGAAGATCAGCGGCTGTTGTCGACACAGGTTGAGTCACTGGAGCAGGTTCTGCAAGATCCAAAACAGTGTCAATTTTTCCAACTTCTGTCTCTATGTCGTCGAAAGGAGTCGTGGAAGTCATCGAAAGGTTTTCTTTGCTGATGGCATCTTCTGAATATTCCATTTCAAAAGCAGGCTGCTGCAAAACCACAGGTGCTGTCTCTTCTCCCATGCTCGCGAAGGGATTGTCTTGCTTGACGGTAGAGGCCATCGAGACTCCGGTGACAAGATTGGTAGTGCTCGTTGTGGTCATAGGAGTGGAGAAAATTGAAGTCGCAGTGTCGTCCATGTTGGGAGCGTCGAAGAGATCCATGATGTCCTGATTTTTCGGCAATTCTGCAGGCTTGTCGTCTGGAATCAGATCCGGCACATTGCTGTCGACGTCCAGAAGATCGGCGAAACTGTGTTCGGGAGTGGGTGACGGAGAATGCATCAGCGTAGGGCTGGGCGTTCTGGTCGCTTGCAGACGATCCAAAAGATGGTTTGAAGTCGCGTCCATGGCTCCGGTGACCGATAGAATTAAATCCTTTGTGTTCTTGGCAGGTGGTGGTATTGGTGGCGGTGGCGGTTGCGGTCTCGGCGGTGGTGGTCTTGACGGTCTTCCGTTCTTCGTTGGAGCTGTTGTAGCAACAGTCGCCGGTTGTTGTTGCGGACTGACAACCGTTGTTGGTTGCTTCTCTGTCGTCGGCGTCGTCATTATTGTTCCAAATAAATCTACATCCGTGTCAGATGAGACAAAGATGTTGGTTGATTGGCTAGTGAAGACGTTGGTTGCTGGCGTATTAATATCAGCGGCTGTTCCGAAATCGGTGCTCGGAGCGGTACTTTCAATGCCGAACGAGGCGAACGGATTGGTAGATTCGACTGACACCGCAGGTTCGTACGATTGGTCGCTGACGAAGTTCAGGAAAGGATTCTCGCCCACGCCGGAAGTCGATGTGTCAGGGAAATCCTGAAGAAAAGGATTGGAGACCTGCGGAGGCAAATTGCCTTCCGGCTCCGTCGCGTAATCATCCATTAAAAATGGATTTCCGCCTTTAGAATCCATGATGATTGAGTTGGCTTAAGAACTTTAGTTAGGAAATAACTACGAGACAGTTAAATTGGATAAAACTTGCGCGAAATGTTAGACTTCAGGAAGAATGTAATATTTCTATTAAAAGTAGAACGGACCAATTTGAATATGTTCAATGTTCAGATTTTTTTTAGAACAATTTTATACCATCCATTAATGTCAGCATGATCGAAGACCTCCCAGTCTGTTTTTTAACATACTGATGTATGTAACAAGTATGAGAGTTCACAGTGAATAGTCTTTTGTAAAACTTCAGAAGAATATATCAACATTAACACTTATGTTGAACAGTTAAAAACCAGATAGTTAGATAAAGACTCTGAAGATACGAAGATATATAACAGTTGATAATATTACTTCATCAGTTCTGATTCGAGAAGTTTTAATTCTGTCCGTCCTGGCTCGATGGTAGCAAAGCTCGTATCGAAGGGATCCACGTCGTCGTCCAAACTGAAATCTTTGTTCTGAAGCGGCGTCAACACTTTATCACCCGGATCTTGTCCGTCCAAGGACAAGAAATCCTTAGATTCCTTCACCTCGCCCGCTCTGGGATAAAAATCGTCGATGTCTGAGACTGTTGGCGCGACGATTGGCACTACCGCGGGTAGATTAATGGGACGCGGCGGTTGCACGGGAATCTGCTGCAATTCGCTCTCCAAAATCTTCAGCTCTGCTTTGCCGGGAAGGATATTTGTTGCGATGGAGGTGTCAAACGGATCTGAATAGGAGATTTCTTCTTCTTCGATTGGTTTGCTTTCGATTTTAGGTGTTAGAGGCTTGGCGTCGACTTCGACCTCCGCATCCAGCAAGCTCTCTTGCTTGTGGAGTTCCTGCTTCGTGATCACTTCTTCTTCGACTTTTTGTATTAGCGTTGATTGCAGAGCAAGGTTCAAGTTACCCGGCGTGACCGAAGTGGCTGTAAAGTCACTTTGTCTCCTGATCGGCTCCGCGGCGGCTCTCGGATCAAAGTCGTGATCGCTCAAACTGTGAGATAACTTGGGTTCCTGTCTGAGCAATTCCGACTCGATAAGCTTGAGCTCGGTCTTTCCCGGTGCGACGTTATTAACGAAACTGGTGTCAAACGGATCGACATCTACCTCTTCCTCTTCCACAGGCAAGACTTCCTCAAGCGACTTCTGCGAGTAGTACGGTGTCAACGGTTTGGAAGGTAGAGTTTTCTCTTCTTCTGTAGTCGCGAGAAGATCTGGTCTTTTCGATGGTGTCGGTAGCTCAAACGCAACAGTCTTGGATGGGGCTAGTTCAAGGACTTCTGGACGGGAAGTCTTCCTCTCAAGTTTTGTCGGTATTGCTTCGTCCTTTGTATCTTCCTCAAACTTAACTTCGAACGCGGGTTTAACTGGTACAGGTGGTCTGGGAGGTGACGGTTTTGATTCTTTTACTGTAACTTCATCTTTTCTCGGATCAAACTCATCGTCTTCTTCGATATAGGTGCTAGGTTTTTCGCCGAGCAATTCCTTCTCTAAAACCTTGAGTTCTGTCTTGCCAGGTGGAAGCTCCTTCACCGCGGACGTATCGAAAGGATCGACATAAGTGATCTCTTCCACAGGCGCGATCGGTTGGTCCGCTAACTGACTGAGATCGGTCGTCGAGCCGCCTAGCAGATCTTTTTTAGGTAAACCAGCATCGTTCTTTTTTTCCTCTACTTTCAATAAACCAGTCTCGTAATCCCTGTTGAGACCTGCAGGATCGGTCAGAGATATGGACACTTCCGAGACAGGCAGTTCCTCGAGTTCTTTCTCGATAAACTTCAGCTCTGTTTTACCCGGCAGGATGTTATCCGCGAATGTGGTGTCAAACGGATCGGCTTCGTCGACAAAAGTAGCTGCTTCGAAACTAGCTTCGATTATCTCTGTCTGAAAATCGACTGTTTCCGGTTCTTTCTCTGCAAACGGATCATCGACTTCCTCAAGACGAACCGACTCATCTAGAGGCGCGGCGTCTAGATCGAATTCGGTGTCATCCAAGTCAGGAATTTCTTCCAAAACGGTTTTCTCTTTCAAAATTTCAAACTCTGAGATATCTAGTGGGCCATTAGAGGTTTTCTCAGCAGCTGTCGATATTATATCTTCCTGATTAGATACAGGAGTGACGGGAGTAACTGGTCTTGGTAATACGGGTGGTAATTTCGTTAAGTCAACAGGAATGTCGGGAAGATCGGTGTCGTCATCCAGCAAGGTCTTCTCTACCGCGATCGGTTCCGCAGCGACCGCTTCCGTCGACGGCTGATCTGTCTCGTCAAAATCGTCTAACAATAAATCCTGTTGAAGCCTGGGTCGTCTTCCCTTGGTGATCTTGCAGCTGCTTACATGGTCGATCCTTCCCGATAACACCTCAACAGCATTGCCTAGACTGACTAACTTATTACCCTTCTTGTCGACTGTTTTGAGAACCTTGTCGGCGCTGGTTGTGTCGAACGGATCGTCCCCGATTTCCTCTTCGGTCGGACTCTCCGGTATGTACGCTAATTGAACATCGATGTTTTGAAGAACGTCGACGTAAGTGGTATCGAAGATGTCTTCGTCAGCGGAATCCTCCTGCTCATCCTCGTCCTCCGGCACATCTACGAAACCGTCTTCGTTGACTGCGAATTTATCTTTTTTACCACCGTCAACTTCCGGCGGCCCGGCCTCAATTGGATTCCCGTCCTCGTCGAAGCCCACCCACTTCTTCGACGATGACTTCTTGCTGTCGTCTTGCTCTGCCTCTTCCTTCGGTTTCTTCTCTTCCAACGGCGCTTTTCGCTGGAAGAACGAAGTCGACTTTATCCGATCGAGGTCATCCTGGGTCTTCTTCAAGACCGAGTCGACGCCAGCAGTCAAAGCCTGGAACTTTTTCCACTCGTCGGATCCGCCGGTCGACTCGCCGGACTCCTCGGCTTTCTGCTGGGCCTCCGCCCGCTCGCGCCTATAACGCTCGAGCTCCTCTGGATTGAACTCCTCTTCCGCGCCTTTCTTGCCCTTCTTCGGCTTTTTCTTCTTCTTCAGGCCCTTGGCTAGCTTGTGCATCCTCTAAGACCTACTGTGATGCATGAGAGGCTCCTGCGAAGTAAAAGTCCGAGTTACTGAACGGGAAATCACACATTGTCTTTAATCGCGCAACTCTACATCATCGGATAGAAATCTGGCTTGGAATAGCGATGCGGGATCATTGCCAAAAGAGGCCGATCGATCACGGTGCGGTATAATAGAATGTGTTTTCACTTCGCGTTCGATAAAGCAGAGGTAACAATCGCAGGAATGAAATAAATAAAGTAATAATTTTCAAAGAGCGTTTCTCTCGAAAGCTGCGCTTTCTACAAATCAACGACCAAGTTTTTCGCAAATTATTTGTCAAAGCGACTGAAGACTCAAGACTTTAAATAGAAAAATCGATTGAGATTAGAGTTTCGCCGAGTAATTCGTTATATTTTCGATCGAAATTTACGTCTAGATAATTCCATCAAATATTTAATGTCGTCATAATTTGACTATATAAAATTAAGTTTCTCTCAAATCCAATGCTGACGCGAAATTTCAACAAAATATGTAACATTTTATTCTCCCGCGTAGTATGCGAGTAATTCGTAAAACATATTTATCTTACTCATCTACGTACTGTGCGAAATTAAAAAAAATAAAAACAATTTACAAATATTTTTTTGCAAATATTTTAGATCATAATACACGATACATAGATTTTGTCACGCAGACCAATATGGGTTATCTTCTAAGAAGCTTTTATTGGGCGCGACACACATGTGCGCATTTGCATACGTTGATCGAACACAATTTAAACTTTGTGCCGAAAGAGTTTCAATTAATATTACGTCTCCGATGCGGTTATCATCAACGGTTATTTTATCGAGAAAGCAATAACATCAATATTGTATTTTTTGCTTCCAACTTTTCCACAGCAAAGCATTCTTAAACAAGTAAAATGCGTCTTCCGATAAAAATAAGTTTTACGTGAGCTAAAAGAGATGGATGTATATTAACTTCATAAAATGTGACGTTCTATCTTTCAACCCACGTGCTATACATTATTCCGTAGTGGTACAACACTCTTTTGTATGTATATATATATACTATGCACAAATCCTTTGTAGTAGTTACGTTCTCGTCACGGGTCGCTGAACAGCTCTCTGTTACAATGTAACACTAGCGTGCTGTGTCGATACGTGTACACATTCAAGAAGAATACGTGTGTACGTGTGAAAAGTATAATCAATATGCGAAAGAAAAAGAGCAGAATACATCAATTCTGCCGATTTTTGCCGGTAAAAAGAAACCTTTTATTGTTAACAGATATTTGATACATATATATGATGCAAAATATTATAAATTGCGATGCATTACTGAAATTTGCATCACATTGAAATTTGAAAGCCGAAGAATAGAGGAAAATAATAATGTGTTTCCTTCTCGAAAGTTACATTCAAGTTATAGCGAAAGAGGAAATGTAAAAATATCTAATAACAAGAGAACAAGTGAGTCGCAAAGCCTTCTTCAATTTTTCAGCAAATGCTTACAAAATGCAATGTTTTTAAATAAAGCAGGCGAAAAGCAAGCGTTTCTCTATTGCTCTTTAAACGGAAAAAAAAAAAAAAACACTCATATTATAAAACATTTGATTGTCTTTGAACTCGTGTCTTCCTTAATTACAACTTTAAGGTAATTACGCGTTAGATGAAAAACATTGGAAACATTTTTTAAAATTGACAAGTAAAAATTAGATAAAAAGATAACCGAAAACGGAAATAAACGTTATCGGATACGATATTCGATAAAAGTGTTCATTTTACTTATAACTTGATTGGGTCACGGTTGATAAGATTTCGATTCAATAACCAATCGCATCTGTCATATAACCGTCTCGACACAAAGGCAGTGTCTACGGTAGCTAAAATGATATCCCTCGCGGACGCCCTTTCTATTGTGTGCACCTGTCAATTACACGTTCTGTCACAGAAATCTGTTACAAGGTTCTCGAATAAGAGAAACTCTATTATTCCGATTATAGTATCCAAATATAAATTGTTTAAGGCTGATAAAAATGCAAGATGAGACCATAACGCGAACACATGCGCAACTCTTTGTATACTTTACTAACAATTCAAAATCATTTATTATTGCTTTTTGTTTGTTTTAAAAGTCTATTTATGCATAATTCAATAACAAACAAAAAAAAAATATTGCGACATTAAAAAATGATACAATTTGTTCAACTTCTATAAAAAAATTTGCTCATATTACGCAAGAAATTGCAAACAACAAAAAAAAAATATATAAATAAACATGCGTAAACAAAAATCAATAAAATACATGAATATGTTGATGAATAGAGCTGCCGAGGAGGACTACCTATATGTCTCCGGCTGGATGTTCTCGTTGCGATGTAATCGACCAAATCGGGCCTAAGGAAACAAAAACCGTTGAAGATGACCTTTCCTGCGCCGAGATCGATCAGGTCTCTCAAAGACTTATTACACACATTCTATCGCGTACTCTCTAGATTCCGCGAATAGTCGTTGCTGTGTCAGCAGCAACCATATACTCAACGAAGGGCAACAAGCGCTTCGAACTAGAGCACGCGGAGCAGCAACACACGAGTGCTGTGTCTAATTTTATCTGCATCGAAAAAATCTAAGCAAACTGCTGTGTGTGCCGATAATTCATTTCTCGCGTGTGGAAATTCTCTCCCGTATGTATGTACAAGAGGTGGTGAGCTCACTGCGTCATATCTTTGGCACTTCGGGTTCGGGCCGCTCAAAAATTATTTGCTAAAGTCGTTCGTGCATTTTCCAATAGAAATTTCCAAAATTATCAAGCAAAGTGAACTTATTTATAGACATTTTGTGTACACAATCCCGCTTTCTCAATATTGTCCGATAAAATAATAGCAACTTCATTGAACGGGAATATATATATCCCAGGCGTGACTACGGATAAGAAATCGGATCACGATCGGATGATGATGCGAGCGTCTGAAGCTTGGTGCTGCTATTAAATATTTAAAGAAGGATTAAACGGCATATGCCACACAGCTATCTGGAACATATATGCCCAAGCACGACTTAAAATTAGTGGCGATGCTTCTCTCTGGCATGCGCGGTATATCAAATTAGAGGCACTAGAGATCTCGCGTACTCGGTATTTTCTTCTTTTTTTTTTTTTATTTTCTACCAAGAGCCATCCTAATTGTTCGAAATCACAGAAAGCGCGAACTAACCAATTTAGCAGCAAAACTACTACTCAATTACGTTGCGCAACTACGATACACACAGGAGTGACTACATTTGAGACATCCTTTTTTTTTTTTTGGAATCGTCGACGAGTATACACATGCTGCGTCTCAATCGCGAACGCGGAACGCTTGGAACGGAGCACTCATTTTCGCATTCAAAAGCGAACACCACTCCGTGGTGTTTCGATATTCCGAGAATAATCCGCGCGAAATCCCGAGATTACGTCAGATTCCGAGGCGCAATCAATGACGGAGAATGACGCGGCGAGAATTGCCTGTTGCGAGCGGGAAAAAAAAAAAATTCGCGGAAATAGCGTTCCCGTGTCCAAGCGAACGCTATACGAAAATTTCGGCGGTGGTGCTCGCTCGCCGGATCAGCGACTCTGCGATCAATTTCGAGCGAGCGTGCGAAAAAGCCGCCTGCCATCGGGGGTGGTGCACCCTCGTCCTACGTCTTTCGGCGGCGGCGGCGGCGGCGGCAGCTACGTAGACGGGGGTGGCGGCGAGCACGGTGCGGCCTTGGCACACGTCGATGATGGGACAAGCGTAACACGTAATACTCACGATTTCAGCCCCATCAGCCACGTCGATGTGATGCACATTTTTTTCGCGTCATCTCGCTCGGCTCCGATCCCGGCTTGGTCGCGGCTCGAGGTGGCTCGAAACTCGCAGCCGGCGCGCTCTCGTCGAGATAGAAAAGGATGACGACGTCGACGATGATGACGGCGGCGGCGGCGGCGGCGGCGGCGGCGGCCGAGGCGGTGACAAGCCGCGCCGGAAGATTAAGACAGACACAAAGTCGCAGACGACGACGACGACGACGACGACGAGATGCGCGCGAGCGGAAGAAGCTTTGCTTTGCTGGAGAAAACGAGCAGGCGGATAGCGACGGCGGATGTTGAGAGAAAGAACGCGCGAAGGCCCTGCCGAAAGCGAAGGCGACTCACCTCGTACTCTCCTGCGGCCGAGCTATTTCCAGCATCGATCCGTTTCGGCCGGAGAAGAAACATGCGCGCAGTACACCATCATCAACCCACCGCCCCCGGAGCGACGCGACGCGTCGCGACGCCGGTGATAGGCAGCGATAGTAGCGACGACGGCGGTGCGATGAGTCATCACGGTATTGTCTCTCTTGGCCCAGCGAAATTATAGACAACGGTGTCCGCAGAAAATAAAAGAAATATATTAATTAAAATCTGATCTGTTTAAGTACGGCTTAATTAGTTTGGAACTCGTTGTTTACACACAAGAAAGACGATTAAAAACTAATCTAATTATTTCTCTTTAATTAACTCATGAGAAATCGGTCATTGATTCTAATCAAACAATTGATTTTATATTAATCAATATATTATTGGATATTATATTGCGGTGGGAGAGAGCGTGAATATAAAAAATTAATGAAATAATAAACATGTAGATGCGTACGTGCGTAAATGGATGCGCCTGTAACCTTGATAACCACATACATTCATCTGCGCTTGATGACGACATTGCTGCCGGCTACAGGCGCCGTTCATTGCGCGATATATTACGACGTTTCATTGTTCAGATTTCATATTACGTATTTAATTTTAAATCAAATATCTCAAAGTTTTTTTGTGTGCGCGATAAAATGCGTCAGACAGTGCGACACAATAAAAATTCTTATAAAAAAAAAACTCGTTTAAAAATATCAAAAAATGTTATCAACTTTTTTTTAAAGAGACATCTTAGTGCTGAATGAAATTGTTTTTGTGATAAATAAAATTTGATTGTTGACAAGCTGAATAATATAAAAAAGTATGATAAAAAAAAAAAAAGACAGGAACGTTTCGGGTACGGTGAGAAAGTATTACGAGAGAGAGAATATACTTCGTCATTAACAATGATGAAATATTTTCTTAACGAACAGAAGAGATTAACATAAGCAGGTAATACACACAATGTATATAACAACAGAAATAATATATTATTTTCTATAATCAGGATCGTTTTTGTTTTTTTGTTTTTTTGGGACATATAATTCGAGATTTCTTTCACAATCTCGTGACTCTCGCAATACATGTGCGTGTATATACGATATATATATACATTCGTATATATATCTCTCCTTCAATATATATATATATATATATATCTATATATTTTATATATATGTCTTTCTTCTCTTTGAAATATATATTGTACGTTTATTTTTTACACATAAAATTAATATAATTAATAATGTGAGGAATAATAATAATAATAATAATAACAATAATTATAAGAATAATAATGTACAGCATACTTTCACCATTGTCGTTTACAGAATCATGACGACAATCAAGAATCATATGTGTAATGATCATAACGTATGACGTAACTATATATATATATATATATAGTCGTCATATAGATTTGTCAGGATTTGTGAGAAACTGTCTCAAAAATTTGATTCGCTGATTTTTTTTTTTTTTTTTGACACAAATACCTTATTACATTGTCGACCACATTCTGTTACATGAGAGGATCATATATATTATGCTAACAACTGTCTGTCATGATCACTCGAAAAAGAGCACGGAATATACACAGTAACGATGACAATGCGTGATTAATAATAATAATAATAATAATAATAATAATAATAATAATAATAATAATAATAATAATAATTCG